>VZQC01014834.1:1911194-2014248 GCA_009823505.1 Rhizomys pruinosus
ACCCTCTTCTGCAGATTATGTCCCATGAGGTTGAAAAAGAAGGTAGGCCGGCACAACTCTTTGTGGATAGCTAGAGCAGACAGATCAGCCTTCGTCTCTGAGCACTCGATGCATGCCTGTCAGGATTCTGGTCAATTCTAGGTTTCTGTCATGGGCTGACAGTTGTACAGGATAACCTTTCGATCCTACTAATGACGCACAAGCAATTAGATATATATGTATTTAAGCACCTTACTAGTTATGGTAGGTTACTTTGTTTTAGACATATATGTTTAGATGAGATGTTGATCCACGAAATACATTTTTTCCTGTTAAATATGACGGGGTCTTCTTGTGGATTATACTATCTCCTAACCTGTAGAGATGTAAGCTTGTGGAATAGCCCATGGGTCATCCTCAAGGAGAAGAGCAATAGCCAATAGTTCTGGGTATACGGTAATCTGGCTGCCTCTGTGCACCTTTTCCAGGCAGGTGAGGGTGTAGCTCGTTGCTGCCGCGCTGGAGTCCTGCTGGACTCAGGAGACCCGTATTTGCTTTGTTGGTTTAGTGGCCCTGGGTAACACTCTCTGGGGGTTTATCCAAGGGCCATCTGTACACTTGCAATTGTGGTTTCAATGCATCTTTTCCATGTTAAATCAGTCAGGTCTTCAGAGCAGGGCTCATTATCGCCTCTCTTCTTTGCAAGTATCCCAGTTTAGAGGGAAGGAGTCTTTACCTTTTGTGGGAACTTAGATCTCCTGGCCAACATCTCCTGGTGGAATAATCCATATTACTGATGTCAGAGCTCCTGTTCTTGATGTATTTTGCTTAAGCGCATATTTTAAGGACTTTAGTATTATATTGGTCCTGAATAGAGAGTCATCCTTTTCACAGTTCTATGTCTTAGTCAATTAAAGAAGGCAGTTTTACCAGTTTTTATAAGAGATTCCCTCTATAATAGTTGTTCTCCACTTTACATTTTGAGACACAACCCCTCATCGTCATATTTCCCCTTGTTCTATAGGGGGGAAGCAAGAAAATCTCTCATATCAACACCTGTGGCACCTAGAAAGTAATTTTCATCAGGACCCACTATAATAGTTGTTACAACAGTGAATTATCTCTCCATTTAACTCAGATGCAATACCGTCTTTATCAGAGTTCGTAACACCCCAATGTTGTTTCATATACACATATTTCCTTTTCTAAGTCCTAAAACACCGTGTATCTTGTAGACAGTGTCTAGGCACAACTGGGCACTTGTTGAAACTAATGTCAATAAATATGCATTAATCGAATATAACCCGTGTCCCTCTCCCACCCACCCCCCTTCCCAATTCCCCAATTTTGGTCCATTTTTCTGATGCAGCTTTCTTTTGTTGTTTCTTTCTTATATGCATCCCTCTCCATGCGAAAAATTTATATCTGGGTTATTTGGTACTACGACATCAATATGGGGACACAGTGTCGTTCGTTTTCTGGGACTGTGTTACTTCACTAAATAATGTCTTCCAGCTCCATCCATTTACTGCAAACTTCATTGATGTTGTCACTCTTTACCGCTGCATAGAACTCCATTTGTATACAGTACCACATTTTCTCTATCCACTCGTTCAGTTGAGGGGGCACTGGGCTGTTTCCAAGCTTTTTGCTATTGTTGACAGAGCTGCAATAAAACATAGATGCACGTGTATCTCTGCAGCAAGATGTGTCCTTGTGGGTATATTCAGGAGTTGTATGTCTGGGTCATGTGGTAGGTTCGTTTTGAGTCTTAAGGGTTCTCCACATGATTTCCATAGTGGCTTGTACCAAGTTACATCCCATCAGCAATGTATGAGTGTTCCACTTTTCTCACAACCTTTCTCCAGGTCCACTTGGTATCATTTGTTGTCTTGATCCTAGCCCAGTCTTATTGGAGTAAGGTGATATTCAAAGTGGTTTTTTAATTTGCAATTCCTTAATTGTCAGAGATGATGAACACTTCTTAAGATGTTATAGGCCATCTTTATTTCCTCCTGTGTGAAGTCTCTATTCAGATATTTGATCCACTTTTGGTCTGTTTATTTGTTTCTTTCTTCTTTGTTTTTTGAGTAGCTGTATACTCTGGAAATTACCTGCTTTGTCAGCTGTGTCTGCAGTGAAGGTTTCCTCCAACTCTGTGGTTTTCTCTTTAAATTAATTATTGGTTATTTTGATGTACAGAAGCTTTTTGAGTTTAAGACGTGATAACAATCTTATACAATTGGTTGATCTATTTTTGTGCCGCTGCTGTCTCGATTTAGGAAGTCTTTTCACAAGCCTCTTTTTGTAGTCTGTTGCCAAGTTTCTATTCTATCACCTACAGAGTTTAGGGTTTCACCGTTGAGCTTTGGTCCATCTGGAGTTGAATTTGTACAGGTGAGAGGTAGGCGGTTAATTTCATTCTTCTACAAGTTGGTGATCGATTGCCAGCACCACTTGCTGAAGATGCATGCTGTCTTTCCTCCATTGTGTCTTTTGGCCCCCTTGTTCAAATATGAGGTGGCTGACATGTATGTGGTCGGGTTTGGATCTTCAGTTTTTATTCCATTGGTCAAACTGTCTTTGTTTTGTGACAGTCCAAGAGTGTTTTTCATGACCTATATCCTGTAGTATAGTTTGATGATCTTGGTATAGCGACCACCCCTCCCTGTATCGCTCTTTCTCACATCAAAGGAGGGTGGTTGCTTTGGCTATTCGTGGTTTCTTTTTTTTGTTTCAATGTTAATTGAGGCATTTTTTTTTCAAGCCGGGAAGAAAGGATTCTTGGGGATTTTGATATGGGGACAAATGAGCATTAAATCTGTATACTATAGTTTGGGTAGGATGGACTTTTTACTAATTTATTTTCCAATCCATGAGGCATGGGAGGTTTGTCCATCGTTACTGATAGTTCTTCCTCAATTTTCCTTTTTCAGGGGTTTAATTTATTTTTGTGAGAGATCTTCTGGTCGTCCTTGGTTAGGTTTGTTCCTAGTGTATTTTATTGTTTTTGAGGCTATTGTGAAGTGGGAAGGTCTCCTTGTAGTCCTTCTTCAGTTGCTTGTTGTTGGTTGTAAAGAAAGCATGAAAAAGAGGCTACTGATTTTTCTAGATTTATTTATGTAATCCTGCCACCATCCTACGCATTCCAAGCGCTTAATCGTTTTAGTGAGTGGTTTCTGGTGGAGTTCTAGCATCCCTTAGGTAGACAATCATCATCATCACAGCAAAGGGATGTATTGACTTCCTCTTTCCCTAATTAAACTTTCATTTCCTTTTCCTTGCCTTTTACCTAGCAAGGGTTCCAGACACTAATTGAACAAGGAGATGGTGACAGGGGTCAGCCTTGTGAGTTCCTACACTATGTAAGGGGAAATCTATCTGGCCATTCGCCATTTAGGATGATATTGGCTGTGTGTTCCTGTATATGGCTTTAATTACATTGAGGATGATCCCTTTCAGCCATTCCCTCCAAGGACTTTAAAATAAGGATAGCTGGATTTTGTCAAAGCTTTTCTCCCCGCTCAATTGAGATGATGTGTGTGGTTTTTCCTTCAATCCATTGATATGTTTGATGTGTTTATAGATTTTTCGTATGTTGAACCTCCCCTGCATCTTGGTTGAATCCAACTTTGGTCATGAGTTGATGATTTTTTCCTTGTTGTGAGTCTGTATGGGTTTGGCCAGAATCCTTTTAGAATTTTAGGCAAAAGTCCCCCTGTGGGTCTTAGGGAGCATGGGAGTATAGTTCTTTTGGTTGTATCGTTCCCTGGTTATGGTGTAGTAGCGTAAAGCTGACCTCATCAAGGATTCTGGGAGAAGTCCCTCCGTTTTATGCCGTTCTGAACAAATTTAGTAGTAATGGTTGTATGGTCCTTTTCGAATATTCGTAGAGAATCTGCAGTGAAACCGTTCCTGGGCCTGGGCATTTTTTGGTTGGAGGCTGCTATTACATCCTTCGATGGTTTCCTGGTATATTGCGGTGTTTAGACATGTTGTCGAATCTCTTCTTGGTTGAGCTTTGGGGTTCCCAGGATTCAGTATTCATCCATTTTCCTCTGGTTTTTCAAAGCTTCAGTAGAGATATAAGTTTTTGAAGTAGCACCATATAATTTCTTGGATTCTTTTCATTGTCTGTTGTGATATTTCCCCTTTCATTACAGATTCTTTTGATTGGAAGTTGTTCCGCTCTTTCTTTTGGTTAACGTGGCGTAGAGGTCTGTCTTTTATTTGATTTCTCAAAGAACAATTTTGGATGCATTGATTTTTGTATGGGTTTGTTGCTTTTTTTTCTAGTTTCATGTATCTCATGCTCATGATTTTTGTTATTCTTCTTGTTCTGACTTTGCTCCGTTTAGGGTATATTTGTGTGTTGTCTCTCAAGTATTTTACTGCTTCATGTTCGATCTTCACTTGGTGTCTTCTGTTTTATTTATGTTAGGCACTAAGAAGCTATCAACATTTCCCTCTTAGGATTGCTTTTAAAGTGTCGCATAGATTTTGTGGTTTAGTTTTTTTTTCTTTTTTTCGTTCCGATCTTCATTTTTCATTTCTTCTTTATTTGCTTGTACCCACTCCATGTATTCAGGGGGTGTGTTTTTAATCTCGCATTGTGTTCCTGGTAGGTTTTGTAGGGTTATTCTGTGTGTTGATAAGTTGAGTTTTATTGCCTGTGGTCTGAGAGAATGCATGAGATTATTTAAATCTTTGTTATATGTTTGGTTTTGAAGTTTTTTCCTGTGTACCGTATATATTGTCTATTTTGGAGAATGTTCCATGAGGCTGCTGAGTAGAAAGTGTATTCTCTGGTTTGTTTGTGGTGATAACTATTCAAGTAGTGTTCGTGACGCGGTCCATTTGGTTGTTTTGTTTTGCTCCTTTTTGGTCCCAGCACAAAAGAGACTAGGACTGTCCCGCCCACGGCCCCCTACCTGCGGCAGAGGTGGCAGATGCCTGCCCAGATAACTACTCCCGCCCGCACCAAGGTGCAGGCCACTAGCACCGACCCCTCTGGTCCCAGCACAAAAGAGCACAGGTTAGCATTTCATCTTATGATCTTTTGTCAACAGATTGCTCTGAGGGCGTTTCATACTTCTAAGCTGTCCATGCACCAGAAATGCTTAGGAATCTACTGTGTTAATTGCTTATCTTGTTACTGTGACAGAATTACCTTATGGAGATATCATACCTTTTTGGAAAAAAAAAAAAACTTCAAACTATCCAAAAGCATATGTAAAATGTACTTATGGGTAGAGATTCAAAGTACAAGCAAAATGTTCTATAGTAGTTATAAGGTATATATGTTTAGGAGATCTATTTATGGCTGGAATGGAAGGTTTAACATCAGAGACCAGATAACACCAAGTCAAAACATTATCAGATCATAGAGTCTGTGTCCGCCTATCTCTGTAGATATGTACAAAACATTTGATACTGTCAACCTCATTTTATAATAAATGATTATTCACAGTTGGACCTCAAAGAGCTCATTGAACTTAAAGGAACACTTTTAAAATATAGAGTCAAATTCAAACAATGCTGATTTGATGGAAGTTATCCCAGTGGTAGATAATCTATCAATTAGGTGAAAAAGAGATAATCCAATAAGAATAAAGCCAAAACTGGAGCAGGCAATTGACAATAGGAAATCCAAACTAATGCATATTAAAAAGTAAGTGTCCCACTTTGTGAATTATCATGCATTGAATATTCATGACAGTTTTCTAGGTGCCATGTTGGCAAAAGTAATATTGACAATATCAAATAGCTAGAGTGTGGAGATTTGGCCATTCTGATGCTCTGCTGATGGAGTGTAAACATGGACAATGTAACTTATGGAGCATCATTAGCTGATGTAGAAGCTGCCTATCTTCTATGCAAGCCAGGCTTTTAGATGGTATAGAGAAATGCATGCAAGTTTTAACCAAGCAATATGAACAAGATAACTCATAGCACAATTTATCTCATTACTCTCTCATTAATAGCAAACTGGACATTGACATACATATCAAAACAGGCCAAACTATAAGTTTTACCTATCGGATTCAATGTTGAGCCAAAAATGTTTAAGTCTGTAAAATGGTGGTTGGGCATGGTGGTACACTTTAATCCCAGTACTCTGGGGGCAGGCAGATTTCAGTGAGACCAAGATCTATATAGCAAGTTCCAGGCCAGCTGGGGTTATGGGGAAACCTCTTCCCAAAGAACTCTAGAGTGAGAATCATCCCATCCTGTCCCAGCTCTCCTTGGGTTTTGGCCCATTCATGCTGCCACTGTCAGAGAACCCAGACCACCAAGGTGAGTTACTGGAATCCAGGCAACAGGGTCACCATCCCCCTGCCTTGGGACCAATCCCATTTTCTCTCTTCTCTGCTAAGTTAGCTGGAATTTGCCTGTTTGATCCCTGTCTCATCATCTTGTCTTGGGCTTAGGGACCTTTGCCCTACTAGAACACCCAACTCACTGGCCTGAAACCATCTGGTCCCTTCAAATGAAGAAATCAAAAGTGAGAACTTGAAGTACAAGGCACTAACTATTCATACCAAAGCAGAAATCAACCAAGCTACATAAACAAAGAAATACAGGCAGGCCAGAATTTCACATCAGATGCACAACCAATAAATAAATTCATGGGCTGGAGAGATGGCTCAGTGGTTAAGAGCACCAATTGCTCTTGCAGAAGACCTGGGGTCAATTCTCAGCACCCAGCTAGTGGCTAACAATGGTCTATAACTCCAGTTCCAGGGAATGCAGCACCTTTTTCTGACCTCTGCAGGCAGAACACAACATGGGTGCAGTTACACACATGCAGACAAAACAATCAAACACATAAAAATAAAATTAATTAATTAATATGCCCAGATCACAGTGCAAAAGCAGTACTAATATAGAAAACCAAAATAATATGGTCCCTATTTCCTCCAAACCCCATCAGTCTTATAAAAGTGTTCTTAATAATAACTACCCAGAAGAACCTCCTGACACAGAATTTAGAAAATAATAATAAACAGATAAAATAATTCAATGACTTTAGCAACACACACACACACACACAAAATAAACAACTCAAAGAACTTGAAGGAGATTTGCATAAACTGACTGATGGTCAAGAAAATTCAAATATATGGCTAAATGAAATGACAAAGACAAGTCAGTATTTTAAATGTGAAGTCATGTAAGAGATAAAAATATTGACGCTCAGACTGGAATCAATATGGAATTGAAAACTTGATAATTGAACTTGAAATGGCAGGAAAAAAGCCTCACCATTAGAAGAGGTCAAACAGAAAACAGAATATCAGAATATCAAAACTGGATGATAAAGTCAAGACTTGGATTAGTTAAAGACAGAATATGAGAAAGTTTTTTTAAAAAATGAAATATCAAGGAAATGTGGAACAACATAGGCATTATAGGCATAAAGAAATGAGAAGAATCTCAGGATAATGACATTGGTCAGGCTTTAAACAGGATTATAGAAGAAAACTTCCCTCAATTAAGGAAAGACATACCCATACAGATACAAGAGACATGCAAAACACCAAACAGACAGGACCAGAACATAAACTCCACACGGAATATCATACTAAAACACTAATTGTATAGAAAAAAGAGAGAGTACTGAAAGCTGCAAGAAAAAAAAATACATATGAAGGAAAATCCATCAGAATTACAGCTGACATTTCAACGCAAACTATTAAATCCAGAAGAGCCTGGAGCATTCCAAGTTCTAAATGATCACAGATGCTAACTCAGAACAGTTTATTCAGTAAAACTGTCTATCATAGGCAAAGGGAAAAAAAACTTCCATGATACTAATAGGATTGAAGAACCAGTGTCTACAAAATCATGTATACAGAACATACTCAAAGCAATGCAAAAGACTATAGAAAGGACTCACCAGACTTAAGGTGCTACAGAAAGAAAATAAATGAATGTATAATTACAGAAGTACAAAATATGACTAATAAAGAAAATAAAATGAGTAATTAGTATACACTTTCTATAATATCTTTAAATAGCAATAGCCACAACTCTCCAGTAAAAGCCACAAATTAGTTGAATGGATTAAGAAACGAAAGCCAACTTTTTTTGACCTCAAGAAATCTATTTTATCTTCAAGGATGAGCACTATGTTAATGTGAAAGGATGGAAAAAATATACCAAGAAAATGGCACTGAGAAACAAGCAGGTGGTGCAGTTCCAATATCTGACAAAATAGCACTCAAATTAAAATTAAGAAGAGATAAAAATAGTCACTTCATTTTGAAAAATAAGAAATTACATGAGCATATAAGTGCCAAACTCTGGTGCATCCAATTTCATAAAGAATACTACTGGATTTCAAGAGTAACCCCGACTCAGCAATAGTAGGTGATCCCAATAACCCACTCTCCCCAATAGACAGGTAAACTGAACAAAAAATAGAAAAACTTCTGAATTAAATATTATACATCAAATGGATTTAGACATCTACAGAATATTCCATCTAAGCACCAAAGACTTCAAATTCTACTCAACAGGCCATGGAAGTTAAATAAAACATACCACATCATTAGCCACAAAATAAACCTCCAGTAATAGAAAATAACTAAAATAATTCCATGAATTCTATTGGACCACATTATAACAAAGCTTAAATTCAACAGCAAAAGAAGCTTAGTAACTACACAGACTTATGAACATTAAATAACATACTCTTGAATGATGAGTGCTCAATGAAGAAGTCATGGAAGAAACGTATTCCTGAAACTAAATTAATATAAGACAACAAAACCTCTTTGACATTTAAACCCAGCCATAAGAGGGATTTTTATAGCCCCATGCTCCTACATTGGAAAATAAGAATAGAATTAGATTACTGTTCCATTTCTGTTTATCTTAAAGCAGCTATGTTGTTATAATGTAAATCTCTCAATGGGCTCTAGAATCCACCCACCACTTATTTTCAGACTCTGTAATTACTGTATATGGGTGGAGAGTATGTATCCATATTTTGAGTAATATAAAATTAATCGAGGAATGTGTGAATTCCTAAAGCATAAAAAAAAAAGACTGGGAGAAAGATGCAGGACAGTTATGGCAGAATGCATGATCTGGGGTTGGGTGGTGGGAAGTGAAAAGGAAATATCCCTAAACTGAATTGAAAAATGATGTCTGAAATACACAAAACATCAATAAAAGCACAAAAAAAGAGCTAAGCTAAAAAAATTGAACTAATATTCTTTTTTTTTTTTTTTTTTTTTTTTTTTTTTTTTTTGTAACAGGGGCCCTTTTCGTTCCTGACTCCCGCGAACCCCGTATGTACTCCACCTTCGCCTTTTCCCCCCACAGGGACCCCCTCCTTTTCCCCCCCTCTGCTCAGATTAAAGGCGCGCCACACCCCGNACAAAAACAACAATACCAAACATTAAAAAAAATATAATTGAATTAATATGCCCAGACAGTCACAGTGCAAAAAGCAGTACTAAATATAGAAACCTAATAAATAACTATGGGTTCGCCTTATTTCCTCCAAACCCCCATAAAGAGACAGTCTTATAAAGGTCGGATGTTTCTATAATAACTCCCAGCCAAAGAACCTCTCTGACAGAGAATTAATAAAATAATAAACAGATAAAAATAATCAATGATTTCAGCCAACACACACACACCACAAAATAAAAACAACCTAAAGAACTTGAAGGAGCATACGGACAGTAATTGACTGCCCGACCTATGGGTCAAGAAAAATTCACAAATAATGGCTAAATGACAATGACCAAAGACAACGTCAGTATTTTAAATGTGAAGTCATCGTAAGAGATAAAAAATTGACGCTCAGGACTGGAACTCAATAGTCGGCAATTTGAAAACGTGATAAATTGAACTTACAAGAAAACTGGGCTCGGAGGAAAAAAGACCTCACCACTAGAAGAGGGTCAACAGAAAACAGCAATACTAAGAACTATCAAAACTGCCGATGATAAGTCAAGATCATGATTAGTCTAAAGACCTAGTGAATATGAGGAGTCTTTTTTAAAAAATGAGTCGAGATTCAAGGGAAATGAATGGAACAACGATAGGCATTATAGGCATAAAGAAATTGAGGAAGATTCTAGACCCGACAACAAGAAACGACACACAACCACAATCGGATCAATGACATTGGTCAGGCTTTGTAAACAGGTATTAATACGTAGAAGTTGTACCAAACTTCCACTCAATTAACGAGACAAGACTGCCAT
The DNA here is from genome assembly GCA_009823505.1 of Rhizomys pruinosus. Classification (NCBI taxonomy): domain Eukaryota; kingdom Metazoa; phylum Chordata; class Mammalia; order Rodentia; family Spalacidae; genus Rhizomys; species Rhizomys pruinosus. Next base: position 1,921,400 of record VZQC01014834.1, read on the forward strand.
ACCCATACAGATACAAGAGACATGCAAAACCCAAATCAGGACGAAGGACAAGAACGATAAACTCACACACCGGCACGGAATATCATACTAAAACACTAATTGTATAGAAAAAAAGAGCGACCTGCGCAGTCAGTCTATTGCAAAGCTGCAAGAAAAAAAAAAACACATACATATGAAAGGAAAATCTCAATCCAGAATTACAGCTGACTTCAACGTCGCAAAAGCACTTAAATGCCAGAAAGACCTGGAGGCAATGTCCAGCTCTAGAAATGAAAAACTGCCCGATCGTAAGACTTCCCGGGAGCTCTAACTCAGTAAAACTGTTAGTGTTATTACCGAGATAAGACAAATCATCGTCTGGATTTACAAATACAGGGTATAGACATCTAGAAAAACGAAGGCACGTACCCAATAAGATCACTTGGCCATGAAACGCGATAGGGACGCAGCAAACGAGTTCTACAAATCATGTTACTACACGAACTATACTCAAGTCAAACTAGCAAAAGCGAACACGTTATAGAGTCAAAGGACCCCACCAGACTTAATGACGTGCGTACAAAAAAACTAATTAAGATAACTTATAATTACAGACACAGCTACAAATATGACTAATAAAGAAAATAAAATGAGTAATTAGTATACACTTTCTATAATATCTTTAAATAGCAATAGCCACAACTCTCCTAGTCAAAAGACACAGTTAGTTGAATGGATTAAGAAACGAAAGCCAACTTTTTTTGACCTCAAGAAATCTATTTTATCTTCAAGGATGAGCACTATGTTAATTGGAAAGGATGGAAAAAATATACCAAGCAAATGGCACTGAGAAACAAGCAGTGGTGCAGTCCAATATCTGCACCAAAAATAGCACTCAAATTCAAAAATATAAGAAGAGATAAAAATAGTCACTTCATTTTGAGAAAATAAGAAATTACATGAGCATATAAGTGCCAAACTCTGGTGCATCCAATTTCATAAAGAAATACTACTGGATTTCAAGAGTAACCCCGACGCTCAGCAATAGTAGGTGATCCCAATAACCCACTTCCCCAATAGACAGGTAAACTGAACAAAAAATAGAAAAACTTCTGAATTAAATATCTATACATCAAATGGATTTAGAATCTACAGAATATTCCATCCAAAGCAACAAAGACTTCAAATTCTACTCAACAGGCCATGGAGTTAAATAAAAACATACCACATCATAGCCACAAAATAAACCTCCAGTAATAGAAAATACAACTAAAATAATTCCATGAATTCTATTGGACCACATTATAACACAAGCTTAAAATATCAACAGCAAAAGAAGCTTAGTAAATACACAGACTTCATGAACATTAAATAACATACTCGTGAATGATGAGTGCTCAATGAAGAAGTCATGGAAGAAACGTATTCCTGAAACTAAATTAATATAAGACAACAAAAACCTCTTTGACATTTAAACCCAGCCATAAGAGGGATTTTTATAGCCCCATGCTCCTACATTGGAAAATAAGAATAGAATTAGATTACTGTTCCATTTCTGTTTATCTTAAAGCAGCTATGTTGTTTATAATGTAAATCTCTCTAGGGGTCTAGAATCCACCCACCACTTATTTTTCAGACTCTGTAATTACTGTATATGGGTGGAGAGTATGTACCATATTTTTGAGTAATATAAAATTAATCGAGGAATGTGTGAATTCCTAGAACATAAAAAAAAAAGACTGGGAGAAAAGATGCAGGACAGTTATGGCAGAATGCATGATCTGGGGTTGGGTGGTGGGAAGTGAAAAGGGGAATATCCTGAATATGAATTGAAAAATGATGTCTGAATACCACCAAAACATCAATAAAAGCACAAAAAAAGACAGCTAAGCCTATAAAAAAATGAACTAATATTCTTTTTTTTTTTTTTTTTTTTTTTTTTTGTCTTTTTGAGACAGGGTCTCCTTGTAGTCCCACTGTCCTGGAACTCACTCTGTAGACCAGGCCGGCCTTGAACGCTCCAAAGATCGCCTGTCCTGCCTGCCCCCCAAGTGCTAGGATTAAAGGCGTGCCGCCACACACCGACCCCGGCTGAACTAAATTCTTAAGAACCAAGGACCATAGTGTAATTTAACAGCTTTAGCTTACACAGCAACTTACTTATAAATCAACTTGATATCAAGTAAATAATTAGCATTAAACATGAGCCTATACATTTAAACAGTCCCATAAAATAAATAAACACTGTAGTTAGACACAATGTCATGACAAACTCGTTTCAAGCCCAAAACTTTAACACCTTGATGAAAACTCTTAGAGTAAAATATGACTCTAAGCTTGTAACAAATTAATAACATTTTAAACTTCACAATTTATACAGTACTGAGGTTATCTAGCTTTGGGGTAAATTTTCCCATTCTTAATTTAAGATTAATTGGATTTATGGGTCAGTTATTTGTTTCTGATTCAGAAATTCTACAGTAATGATCTTTATGTTTTAGAACCATCTGGGTAGTTTTTTGTAAGCACATGTTCTAATCCAGCTATTGCTCATGAAGCAGTCTACTTCTCACAGCTACTGACAAGCACCCTACTGGGTTGTTACCTGGGAGTCCCCAGCTACCAGACATAGAGGCACCGCCACACAGATCCCACTCCCCACCCCCTTCTCCTGCCTGGGATCCAGAACCTGGACCACTGTCAAAGAAGAAGAGGCTCCTTCCCCTCCCACATGGTGGAGTGGGGATGGTGGACAAATTGGGAGGACAATTCCAGAGACTGCCATGTCCCTGGTGCTGGGCCTTGAGCTTATCTCAGACACCACCACCACCACCCCAACACACAAACACAAACACACACACACACCCACACACACACACACACAATGCTATTGTCTATCTGCCTTTGGTATTAATAACTTCTCTAATAAACTTATACCCCAGTAATTTTAGTGTCTTCTTTTGCGCCCCTTTCATCTAAAAACCCAGTTTTTTTTTTTTTTTTTGGTCTCTTTGAGACAGGGTCTCCCTTTAGTCCCAGCTGGCCTGGAGCTCACTATGTAGACCAGCCTGGCCTTGAACTCACAGAGATCTGCCTGCCTCTGTCTACTGAGTGAGGAGATTAAAGGCATGTGCCACCACACCTACAAAGGAGAATGCCCATACAGCCCTTATAATGATGGTACTTTATAAGGTTATATAAGGTTATACTAAGGTTCTATCAATGGACTGATAGATCCTTAATATTTTATAACTACATTGCAGAATTTTTAAAAGCCAAGAGTATTTCACACATATATGCGTGTGTATATATAGATATATAGATAGATAGATAGATAGATAGATAGATAGATAGATAGATAGATATACACACACATTCACACATGAGACTTTTATCTTACTGTTTGTGCTGAACAGAGCCATACACATTGCTACTAAACAAAGGCTTTCACTTGAATAAAGCATCCTAGGAGATGTTATTTACATTTCAATATAGCAAATATCCCTAACTGGGTTTCACACTCAAAAAGTGATGGAAAATAGAATTATGCATCCCATTCACACTCAAAACCAACCATAACCAAAGATCACAGCATGATCAAAACAAGCAATGACTGAAAGTTTTATTTTCAGACAATTCCTTTAAAAGACAGAGTAAAGATAGGATGACAAGAAGTATTTAGTCTTAATAAGGTGATAGAGATTAATCCATTATTAAAAACCATTTAAAGATTAAAAATACTAAAAGCATGAAGTGAAGTACAGTTTTCATGAGTTCAGATCACCCAGTTGTCTGCAGCCAACTCTTCCACAAACACAAGCACACAGCACACAGCAGGGACTGCCTCCCAGATCAGTCAGGGAGGTCCCTTTGCCTCCCATGAGGAAGAAGAGAGCTATGGAAACAGCCTCAAAAATTCCTGCAGAAACACAACAGAGCCCAAAAGCTGTCCTAAGCTGCCCTTCCCCACTCCTTGGAGGCAAGAGACCAGAGTTGCCCATGCATCCTGGCATGCCAAAACAAAATGAATGATTCTGTGCATGTAAAGAATGGAAAGAAACTTGAAGTGGCCACTTTGTTTGACAGAACCAACATGAGACAATTACAATGACTGAATTACAAACACACAAGAAAACTTAGACACACAACGAGCAGGGCTACATGAATCTTAGACACACAGAAGAACAGTTACCATAAACACAAGACATAGTTACCGCTTTTAAATCTAGAAAAAGGTGGATTCTTTTCTTCTCCAGTAGCCTACAGTAGGAGATACATGTGGCTTTGAGTCGGGCAGGGCCCCAGGGGAGTCTCTAAATTTTCTGGCAGAAAAGCGGTCAGGTTCAGTGGCAGCAGAGGACATCTGAGCCAAAGGGGAGGTTGTATCAAGAGGCCCAGCCAAGGGGCCACCGCCATTCTAGATCCTATTAAGTTCTGAGGGGACAGGGCTTTGCTTTCACTTTTGCTTTAGACTCTGGAAAAGGAAAGAGCATTAGATCCAATGGAGTGACAGAGTGAAGGTAGTTAGGGACGCTCCCTGCCCCATAGTCCCAACAGTAAGAGGCCTTAAGGAAAAGCATAGTCCAGTAAATGAGATAGAAATAAACAAAGGACCATACAGATTCAGACACCAGATACATGTAGGGATCGATTGTCACTTGCACATGCACCTGTTAACCAAAAAATCCAACCAGGCTGAGAAAGATGTCTCTTCTCAGTGCCCCCAAAAGTTTCAGGCCACACCTGGCCCCTGAATGGAGCTTTTAACCAGTTTAGAGTTCTATTCCAGAAATGGGCCCTCTCAGAGTGACTGGAGTTGGGGAACTTCTCCCATAGCTCTCCTCCTAGCCACCACTAAGGAGGGTCTCGGCTAAGTACCCCCCCCCTCGGGGTCACATCTATATCTCGGTGGGTCCTCCAAAAGTTGTAAAGTCTCAGCAGAGAGACCACTTACTTAACAACGTTTTAAAGGAGGGTTTAATTTAATTACTATGCTGGGCCAACACTCAACTCGGGAGGAGTGTGGCCATTGCTCCCAGTTTTTTAGGTGGATGCTGGAGATCTGGTCTCAGGTCCTCGTGCTGTAGAGCAAGTACTTTACCAACTGATCCATGTCCTCAGCCCTGCATCTACACTTCTTTGATGACCCAAAGTGTCTCTAGACACTGCTGAATGTGTTTGTGGAGAAAGTGTCCTCAGCGGAACATGCTCCCCACAAGTGAGCCACAGAGCAGCCTCTTCGCTGGTCTGGCCTTTGGTTGTTTGTTCACAGATTCAAAGTCAAGCTCAAATGAATCTCCTCTGAGAAACCTTTCCTGACAGCTCCCCAGAGCACACCCCATAGTAACAGCAAACTTATGCTCCATCACATTAAAAAGGTCTCAATTCTAAGAAATAAATTTCTTCAAATAATTTGAGTTTAGAATGATTAAAGTTCCCCTAGTTCTTTAACTGGATATATTGTAGAATTTGAATTACTTTCTTAAAACCAAAGAAAGACTTAATTTCATTTTCTAACAGGTAGGAAACCCTTCATGTGATATGGTGAAGACCTATCTGTTAATGACTAGGGATGCGTCTTGAGACTATAAGCTAAATAAAGGGGTATATTTGTAGTCCATTAACATCTTTCGAAAGGTTTGAGGCACAAAAAGAAAAAGAAAAAGAAAGAAAGGTTTGAGGAACATGGTATCAAAAAGTCCAGTTTCTGATGTCAACAGTTTCATTGTAAATCACATTTAATATGTTTATCCCCCCCACCCGAGTTAAAAATGCCATTTCACAAAGCATTGCTTCAGGGGGCAGCCTTCAGGCCAAGGCTGGCCCTGATGGAGTCGTAAATTTTGATGAAACTTTGCTTTGTAACAGTCTCTAAATTGTGCTAATAATTGTCCCAAGGTTATAGAGATTACTGTGTCATTATGTTTAAATGAGTCTCCAGAATTATACACCATCTTAGTTCATTTTCTGTTGTTATAACATAATGCCTGATATTGCATAAGTCGTAACTATAATGAAATAAAGGTAATTTTTGCTCATGGTTACAGAGAAGGGGAATTCCAAGATTAGATGAGTGAATCTGGTGATGGCTTCTGCTGCATCAGCTTATGGTAGAAGGTGAAAGGGCAAGTAGGTGCATGGAAAGAGAGATCATGAATGGCTGAGACAGATAATCGAGCAACTGTGGACTTGGTGAGATCTAGAATCACCTAACAGATGAACTTGCAGGCATACCCGTGGGGGATTATTATAATTAGGCTAATTGATGTGGGAAGATCTTCCCACTGTGGGTGGTATCACTCCCTGCACTAGGATCTTGGGCTGCATAAAAAGGAGAAAGTGAGTTGGGCAAAAACATTCATTCTAGTTTTCAAAACACTGCTCTAATTCAGCTTTACTGTTACTTAAAAGATTATATTCATTTTGGGTGTAGTGGCTCATGTTTGTCATTCCAGGTCTAGGAAGGCAGAGGCAGAGGGATCACTGCAAGTTCAAGGCCAGCCTGATCTACACATTGAGTTCCAAGAGTGCAGCCCGGGCTCCACAGTGAGAACTTGTCTCTAGGAAAAAAAACATTCTTTAGACTTCTTGAATCTCTGCTTCCCTATCTTTCAAATGGTTCCTTTTTGTGTGAAGTTCTTCTATAATGTGGCCTGTAGGAGGGTTGAGTTTGTACATGGGGGATGTAAGCAACTGAAGTTAAGACATGCGAGGAGGGTACTGGGATTTGACTCTAATGCCATGAGTAAGTTTATATTTAAAAGACAAGGGCTGTCTTTTTGATTTGATACAAAAGTTAAACTCCAGGTAGAAATGGGGCAGGTGATGACCATGTAGGGCAGATGCAGCATGAGCAAGCGATTGCTATTTCTATTCCAAGAAATATCTGTAATGTAAGTTGGCGAATTAAATAAAAAGGAGGGCGATAGCAGCAATCTGATGCTCCCTTGATCTTAACATTGTTATGCTTCTCTCTGGTGAAGACTTCTTTTTTTTTTATTGATTTTATTTATTTCTGTATGTGTATGAATGTACTGTCTGCATGCAAGTTTGTGCACCCGTGTCGTGCAATGCCGTGGAAGTCAGAAGAGGGTCTCGGATTCCCCTGGAACTGGAGTTCTCCTGGAATTGGAGTTTCAGACGGTTCTTGGCCGCCATGTGGGTGCTGGGGATCGAACCCGGGTCCTCTGCAAGAGCGGTCGACACTCTTAACCGCTAGGCCATCTCTCCAGCCCCTGGTGAAGACTTCTTATGTCACTCACATAACATTCTTTTCAAGAGAGAAATAAAAAATCTTTGACACACAGGGAACACTGATTAAAATGGATCTGGCTGAGGACAAGGATACAAAATTACTACTAATGCATAACTAGGTCACTAATCATAACCTAGACTTCCAAATTCTGAGCTCCAACTTGTATTTGAGAGATACAATCAATGCCCTGCTTGGATTCTTGCACTCTGTTTCATTAATTCTGGGCCAGCATATGGACCCCTCTAATTAGTCTGCCTTTAATGGAGGCAATAATTGAATGTCAACAATGGGGTAGGTCACTAAATGCCACTTGTGCTGTTAAAACCCAGGGAAGCAGCAGAAAGAGAATATCCCAATGGCAGCGAGAAACCCAGCAGTAAGAACAGGAAGAAGGAAATGCCACCCATGAATGACAACGAAATGAAAGAGGAGGAAGTGCTTCAATTATTATTGAAAATGTTTTGTACATCCTCTTTGAGTTCACTGAGTGACATTTGGGAGAATGGAGCTTGTTGTTTGCTGTCCTTAATTAATTTGTCTCTCAAAAGTATCTACGTCTGCTGCCATATTCATAATTTACAGGCAAAAGAGCGGAAGCACATATATTAAAGAGAACATGTTGACAAGGGAGAATTGTACTTTATAGACTGTGTTATGTATCTATGGAGTAGCTCCTGATCACTCATTGAGAATTTTTACCTTTGTGTTGCTCCTAATAAATTAGAGAATCTCTCAATTGATAAAAAGACCAGTATCTTCTACAGCACATATCTGACTATGGTTCTCAGTCATACAGAAACAAACATCCAATATTCGCTGTACTCACACTCAACATGTCTGTGACCAGATTTTTCCCACCTGATGACCAGCTATAGCTAGGTACCAGTAATGATGTCAACTGGACTTAGTGAAAACTCAGTTGAAAGGTTTAGTTCCATAAGACTATTCCAGTTTCAGGAGAAAACTTCATGCACATGGGCCTTCCAAATACCCTGTATACTGTTCATCTGTATCCTTCATGCTATGCTTTAAGATAAATGAGCAAAGATAACTATGCTCTAGCAAACAATCAGATCTAAGAAAGCACTATGGAAGCCTTTCATTTGTAGCCATGCTGTGGGTAGCCTGAAACCTGACTGCTTAAAAAAAGCATCTTATTTTCTACCAAACATTAATAAAATAGTTTATCAGATCATCTTGTGTTCTTTTACACAGATATGTGAGATTCATACATACTATAAGTAACAAGTTTATTCATATATATGTTTGCATGAAATCTCATTGCATAAAAGTAAATAGTAGACACTGTCAATGGATAGATGAGGAATGTTTAGTTTAGAACTATCAGAACAATACCTCTGTCAGATTCATGCATATGTATCTTATTGTACATGTATACACATTTCTATTGAAAATGGAAGTTTACACACACACACTCACCATAAACACCATAGATAATAAATATTTCTCCAAAATACTTGCATTGTAAATCACTTGCTCTCCTACTAGAAGCTTATGAGAGTTGCCTTACCTCCAAATCCCTACCAGCACTTGGTATTGTCTTTCTTTCTAGTTTTAATTAGGTTGGTGTGTATGTGATCAAGTTTCATTACTATTTTAATTGATACTTCCATGATTAATTGGAGAGGAGGATTATAATTTTTATGATAATTAGTCATTTCATTGCCCTGTTTGTGAAATGGCTGTTTAAATTCTTTCATCATTTTTCTGATTGGTATTTTTCTTATCAAAAGGAAGAGGATCAGTTACCTCATGCTGAAATTGTGCCTGATGTGGACATTTCAATCAGTACACTCTGAATCAAGGTCTGGGCTGCAGAGTTATTAATAATGTGTACTCATCTATAATAATTGGCAGCTTTTTACAAACCAAAGAGATCATGATGCCTTTTTCAACACAGCTACATGACATATGCCAACTCTATTGCTCAACTTTCAGTGGGCTGTGTTTTGAGTGTGGCGCCTGAAATTTAAGCTTTGGAAACTAAATTTCTTAGTGTTGGAAGATAAGACCCCATGGGAAAGTAGTTCGGTCTTGGATATAGAGAGCTTATGGATGTATTAATACCTTTCATGAGTGAATTCTCACTCTCAATAGGCTGGATTTGTTACCATGAGCCAGATAGAGGCTGGCCACCATGTCCTACTCTTTTGTCCCTGAATAAAATGCCATGATATTAGCAACTTAAAGACAGAAGGGTTTGTGTTTTGTTGTTGTTGTTTCTTTGTTTGTTTGGTGTTTTTGCTCACAATTGGAGATAAAGTCCATTATGGGGAAGCTAGATATATTGCATCAGCACTCAGGAAGAGTGTGTTAAAATGCTTATACTGGAAGAGATCCTAGGAAGTTGCAAATTTAGTCAACTCCCAAGAAATGCTGCTCTGTTCTGCTACCATATTTGGTACAACAAGATGCTAGGAACTTTGGTGCCTTAAGCAGGTCAATTCTTTCAATTTCTTTCTCTATGCTCCAGGTTTTGTTGATTTTTTTTTTTAATATAAAATGGGTGTTATGCTTCAGAACAAAGCCCAAGAGCACTACCAATCACCAACCCATTGGGTAAGATTCTTAAAATTTTAAATCTTTGTAAATGATAGGAAAACTTAAGAACTTAAACTAAGAGAACGTGTGAGAAACAAAATATGGTGGTTCATTTTCCGTACAATGTATCTTAGATGGGCTTCGACTATTCATTAGCAGAAGGCACTGGGTCCCCTCCCCCTAATAGCTGACTCCTGGTTATCTGTCCTTCGACTTCCCTTCATATGAAACAAAGGTCTGTCTTGAGAAAGGAAAATATAAGCACTCTGCTATCGAACTAAACACAGGCTTTAAGGGAAGGGATGGAGACAGTGAAACTTAGGTGATATCCAGGAAAGAATGTATCTCCTCAAGTACCCAGCCAATGGGGAAGAGGGAAAAAGTATTTATGCTTAGAGCTATAAAAAATGGATGTTTTAGTGCTGGAGAGATGGCTCAGCGGCTAAGAGCACTGACTGCTCTTGCAGAGGACCCGGGTTTGATTCCCAGCACCCACATGGTGGCTAAGAACCATCTTTAATTCCAGTTCCAGGGGAATCCGAGACCCTCTTCTGACCTCCGCAGCATTGCACAACACAGGTCCACCTACTTACATGCAGACAGTACACTCATACATGTAAAAAAATAATAATAAAAACTTTAATAAAAAAAATAAAATATATATATTATAAAAAATGGATTTTTCAAGCTTGGTCCCCAGGCCTACATTTTGGCTTCGTTGGCAGCCAACTTTGCAAGATCATAACATAAAAGCCTTCAATTTCACCACTCTGAGTCTCTACTGCTTATTATTACAATGTAAGCATTCCCCTTCTCCACAGATGAAGAGGGAAAGATTAAAATTTAATTATGAGGGGCTGGAGAGATGGCCAAGTGGTTAAGACCACCGACTGCTCTTGCAGAGGACCCAGTTTGATCCCCAGCACCCACATGGTGGCTGAGAACCGTCTTTAACTCCAGCTCCAGGGGAATCTGACGCCTTCTTCTGACCTCCGTGGCATTGCATGACATGGGTACACAGACCTGCATGCAGACAGTACATTCATACACATAAAAAATAAATAAAAATTAAAAAGTTTTTTAATTATGAAAGTAGAAAGAGACTAGTTAAGAAAAAGAAGGATATTAGCCTGAGTAGGAAGGGGTAAAAAGCAGAGTTGTAAAGGGAGTGAACAAAATATATCATGTACCTATCAGAAAATGTCACTATGAATTCCATTATTGTATACAATTAGTATATGCTGATAAAAATATGACATGAAAAATAAATTGAATACATGAAAACATTCTTCATTTAGCTTTATTATATTCGTAACAAGAAATGACAACCGAGCAAACATAAATGATACCACCTATGCTAAAGAATAATAATGAGTGCTATAGGGCCTGGAGAGATGGCTCAGAGGTTAAGAGCACTGATTGTTCTTACAGAAGACCCGGGTTCTGGGCTGGAGAGATGGCCTAGCGGTTAAGAGCGCCGACCGCTCTTACAGAGGACCCGGGTTCGATCCCCAGCACCCACATGGCGGCTGAGAACCGTCTGAAACTCCAATTCCAGGAGAACTCCAGTTCCAGGGGAATCCGACACCCTCTCCTGACCTCCGCGGCATTGCACCACACAGGTGCACAAACCTGCATGCAGACAGTACATTCATACACATAACAGAACATAAATAAAAAAATTAAAAAAAAAAAAAAAAAAAAAGACCCGGGTTCTATTCTCAGCACCCACATGGCAGCTAAGAACCATCTTTAACTCTAGTTCCAGGGAAATCCAACACCCTCTTCTGACATCCATAGCACTGCATGACACTGATACAGATGCACCTACCTATATGCAGACAGTACACTCATACACATAAAACAATAATAAATAAAAATAATGACAGCTGTAAAAGAATGACCACTCATTTTATTCAGTATGGCCTCTTGTGATGCTGATAATGTGCAATGTGTACAACTATGGTGGTATTTGTTAGGCAGGGCCTGGGCTTGGATATCTAAAGATGGTGCCTACCACCCTTCTCTTCTGGTCAAAAGCCTACCTCATCTCAGGAAACTGATGCAACTACTGTTCCTGATGTCACTAGCTACTGTTCCTGATGTCACTAGCCACAATGAGAGCACAGCCTAAGACCATATATGGTTACATTCCAGCTTCATAACTAACACTAAAGACACACTTTGTCCCCTCCCACTGCACCAGTTTTTCCCTTACAAGTACAAGCTTTGTCTCACCACCTTTACTCATCTTTTTCTCCCCAGAACTTATAAAAGCCCTCAGCCCCAGCCCAAGCACGCAACTCCCCAGGCTTCCCTCTTTGAGACCAGTGGACCTGCCCAGGAGCATGTCCAATAAACTTCCTTTTAGCCTTTGTTAATCTGGTTTGATCGAGCCTGTTTTGCATTGGGAAAAAGCCTTTCAGTATTAATTACCAAGGAAGGAAAAAAGGGAAGTGGAACTTCATTAGGAGAAAGAACTCTGAATTTTTCCCCTTCTTGATATTTGTGGATCTACAAAGCTCTTTGGAAGCCCAGGGTATTTTGATTCCTCTAAATGGCAAGGCAAAGTAACTTTTTGGGAAGGTCCCTAACATGGCTGTTTCAAGACCCATTTTTGCCTTTTGTAAATTGTATCAAACCACTCTGGCTTGGATTACTAGAATAAACTTAAGCATTTTATGTGGTTCTTGAGTACCAGTTAAAGATGTATGAAGCTTTGCAGAAGGTTTTGTCTTCCAATGGGAAGTTCAGTATCTGGCAAGCTGACAAAGTTGCTCTGTGAAATGACAGGACTATGCATTCTATATCCCCCACTTTCTATAGGCTGTACATTATCTCTCTACTGTCTAGCACTGACAATACACCCCATGTAAATTCCCCACAGTCACTCTTTACTTTCAGTGGCAGCCATTGTATTATTTACTTTTCTCGTCACTGTTACAAATCACTTGGATCTTGGGGCTGGAGAGATGGCCTAGTGGTTAAGAGCACCGATGCGCTTGCAGAGGACCTAGGTTTGATCCCCAGCACCCACATGGCGGCTGAGAATCGTCTGTAACTCCAATTCCAGAAGAACTCCAGTCCCAGGGGAATCTGATACCCTCTTCTGACCTCCGAGGCATTGCACGACATAGGTGCACAGACCTACATGCAGACAGTACATTCATACAAATAAAAATAAATAAATAAATAAATAAATAAATAAAATTTTAAAAAATTAAAAAAAAATCATTTGGATCTTAAGGGAAAAGTCTGAGGGTGCAGTCCATAAATGTCAGAAGGCTGCAGCTGCCCTGGCTGTAGCAACAGGTCCATGAAGCATCTGGTCCCATTCTATCTGTAGTCAGGAAGCAGAGAGATAAATGTTGGTGGTCAATGGACTTCCTCCTTTTTACTTTTATTCAGTCTTTTTTTTATTCAGTCCAGTACCCCAGTCTGGGAGAAGGTGTTGCCCACATTCAGGCCATTTCTCCCTTAGCAAAACCTCTCTGAAAACACTCTCACAGACATATCAGAGGTGTATCTCCTAAGTGATTCCAGATCCAATAAGATTAACGATGCAATCCTATCATCACAGTAAACTCCATGGTGAGGATCAGCCTGACCAGTGAATCATTTAACTCAGAAGTCACACCTAGTTCTTTCAAGATCCTCTCCGGCTTTTCAGTGTACGTTTTCCTTTACATCTCTGAGCATAGCCTAATAAGCAGTCTAAATTCCTTTTTGCTAGTTCTAGCTCTGTCATATCTGAGCTGGAGCCCATTCAAATTTTGTCCTTTCTGTGTCTTGAGCATTTTTTTTTACACTTACTGCTTCTCTCCGATTATGGGTCATATCCTGAACATTGGGAATGTAATGTTGTAAAGACTCTAGTTTCTGGTAAATGACTCAAAAATGCTGTTTTGGTTTGTTTGTTCATTTTAGCAGGCAATTAATTTGTACAGACTCAAACTGCAAACATCTCTGGTGGCAACTAAAATATCATTTCAGCTCTGTTATCCTTAGTTGGGTTGCTTGCAATCTGCCCTGGCAATCAGGGTTCAGAACCAGCCAGATTTGGGGAAAGAATAATACAGGGTGTGGGTGCAAGTTCATAGCCTGCCCATCTTCACACTCTCCTTCCGTCCCTCTATCCTCTATCCCTCTGTCCCTCTCCCCAACCCTCCCTACGCATTTTCACTCTTGCATATTTCTGTAATATCTCTGTCCTCTGGAAACACTATTGGAGTTTCAGCTTCTCTGTGTTGAACTAACTGTGGACAGTCTCAGGTTAAACCAGATAAAAATCACATCACTAAATGTAGTGATAAAAATTGTAGTGTAATCAGAGTAGCATTGAAATAAACCTAAGTAGTGTTGTGGGAAAATGTTATATTAACTCCAATGAATACGATAGCAAAATGAATTTTACCTCAAATACCATCTACTGTGTAACCTATAAGTAGAGAAAATCAGAGGGTAAATATTGCTGGAATATCAAATATTAAGTGATACCAGGAAATTACAGTACTACCTTATATTGTATTAATTTTACTTAGTTTATTGCATAGTGTATAATTTTGATATAATTATGATAATGTGTTCTATTTTTGTTTCTTCACATTCTTTATATGTGCAATCTGTGTTTTATGTGCATGATCCTTGATAAAGTTTAATTTTTAATTATAATTTTGTATATACACTGTGGTAGAATGATAAAATATAATACCAACTGCATATATTTTACACATCTATAATATCTAAGTGTTTCTCCATTTTTCCAATAGTTCTAGGCCACATAATTTATGGAGTATGTTTTTGCAAATTGATACATATAGACTCTGACAGTTCAAACTTGTGTTATTCAACTGTCACCTGTAGTTAGATCTATTGGTTATGGAAGTCCTTCCTAATTACTATAGAAATTTACATCACAGTTAGGGGATAGCCAAATAATACACAAAATGCTTACTTTCACTTTAGCAGGTAGACACAGGTGTTGCAATATATAAACAACTCTTCACATGCCATAACATACAGAGAGAAAAGCATCTGTGTCTCAACTGTTCAGAGGAAGTATGTGGTAAATTAAGAATGTCATTTCACATCAAGATTCTCAGGAAGTTTGGAAAGTTCTTACATGAGAGAGATTAACTTAGATGAAATTGTTCTCAAACTGAATCAGTTAAGAAGATCCAACCTCACCTAAGGAAATTGTGGCAACAGATTTCTGCTGGGAGGAACAGACACAGTCTATTTCAGGCTTGGGACTCTTGTTAGGTTAACCAGACTCCAGTGGAATGAACCATACTGAAGGATATTTGGAGACATAAATTAGATTTTATAAGCTTCTTATTATTGTTATTATTATATAAAGAAAATATAGATATATAATATAGCATAGAGTACATTAAATTTGGGAGTCAATGAGAAGTGCTGATGAGGGAACTGATCTAAATACCATCACATTATATTGTATGAAAATCTCAAAAATTCAATTCAAAACACATAATGTTGAAGGATATCCTAAAATTGGGGGGGAAAGAATCAACTTAGAAATACGATCAGAATGCCATATATGAAGTTGTAAAAAACAAACTGAATCAATAAAAAAGAAAGAGTTATCCACACAATTTATTACTGAAATCAAGTAGTAATTGTGAGCAAAAGAAAACATCATATTTTTTTAGATGAGGTCTCTCTCCTTGTAGCCCCAGCTGGTCTGAAATTATCTATGTGTATGTGATACATAATGGTATGCATTGTCACTAGCCCTGAAGATATTTCCTTAGCAAGAGAAAATCAAAGCACCATCCTGATGTTTCTTATCTACATTCTGTCAGAAATTAGAAGAATGAGAGGTGACTCAGTGATACACATGGGATTCAGAGGATGGCCTTTGACCCCCACCCATTTCATGCACTCTCATTGGGAAATTAGGGGAAAAATCATTCATGGGGGCAATAATTTCACTTTAAATGAGTCTCACCTCAGGCTTAAGAATCGTGTCCAGATGAGATCATCTCTTCTGATTATTAAACATGTGCAGTTGACTAGAAAGAAATGACCTAGTCAGCTAAATTTTAAGGGACTGTATTGTCAGAGTTGCAAATATGGCCTAGAAAAACTACTATGGGTTTTCAATTCTGTAGTTTCATGGCATTTGTGACTAGTGTCATTCATTGGCTCAACCAAATTTCATATTCAGTGTTTTGATCAAACATAATTATAATTCTGGACTCTATCCAATTACTTAGGATGGAAGTTTTCCTTTATAGAAAAAGATAAGGCAACCAGACAATATCATTCTCCTTGGTCCTGCATATTAACCCCTTTAATTCCTGCAATTCTTATTTCTCTTCACAACTTCTTGTACATTTAGGAGTAATGAAGTCAGTGTTAAAATTAATATACATTAACATTCCCTGGCTTGTTTCATTTCCCAGATTTCATGAGAGTTTTAGTGGTACATACAAGTTTTTTCAGTAAAGGAGCTAAAGTGTTTAACAATTTCTTTGTTAATGGAAACTAACAAACACAGAAATTAAGAACGGCACAATAAAATCCCTCTACAACTTTCAACTCCACATACCATGATAAGTTAATGCCATGCTTGGTGAGTTTGGGAAAGTACCTAAGAGGCTGGTCGCACTGTAATAGCCATCCCCACAGATTTATTTACAATGCGCACTCCACAAGCTTGGTTCAAGGCAAGTTAGTGAACAGTCCTGATAAACTCACATCAAAGTTGAAGCACACCAATGCACTTCATGCTTAATCTTCTTCCTCCCTTCCTTATCTGCTGTAGAGAACTGATTAATAAAAACAGGAAGAAGAGTCACCAACTAGTTCGTGAGCTTGTACCCACTCATCAAATATAGCCTGGATATAAGAAAAATCCCTGTAAAGTCTATTCCCTGTTGAGCATTGACCATGTATATGTGCACGTCGGGAAGGTTAGGAGAGAAAAAAATAAACAGATAAAATAACAAAAACGGCGCCAACTAGAAACTTTAGAAGTTTTCGTTTTTTTAATTTTTTTATGTGTATGAATGTACTGTCTGCATGTAGGTTGATGCACCCGTGTCATGCAATGCTGCGGAGGTCAGAAGAAGGTGTTGGATTCCCCTGGAACTGGAGTTAAAGACGGTTCTCAGCCGCCATGTGGATGCTGGAATTCAAACCTAGGTCCTCTGCAAGAGCAGTTGGTGCTCTTGACTACTAGGCCATCTCTCCAGCCCTGAAGTTTTCATTTTTCATAAAGATGTTAGTTGTCTTCATGATTAGTAAAGCCAGGTCTTGTTCTTAATATGGATAGATTTAACACTGGGAACTTTTTTTGTTTTGTTTTGTTTTTTGGTCTTTTCGAGTCAGGGTCTCTCTGTAGCCCCAGCTGTCCTGGAACTCACTCTGTAGACCAGGCTGGCCTTGAACTTACAGAGATCAGCCTGCCTCTGCCTCCCAAGTGCTAGGATTAAATGTATTTAGATATTTGTAAAATGTAACTGAGAATGTCATGAAGGCAGGCAACTCATTACCAAAAAAGAGACTTTTTTTTTTCTGTCTTTTTGAGACAGGTCTCCCTGTAGCTCCAGCTGGCCTGGAACTCACTCTGTAGACCAGGCTGGCCTTGAACTCACACAGATCCACCTGCCTCTGCCTCCCAAGTGCTAGGATTAAAGGTATGCACCACCACTTTTAAAAGACTTTTTTGAGTCTGAGACTTCAAACTTTAAGTACCTATTTTTACAATAATGTCAGGTTTTCATAAGAATCCATAAAATAATGAGGTACAAAGTTTCTGTTATTCAGTTAAATAAGTTCCAGAGATTGATGTGCATCATGGTGACTAGAATGAACACTGTACTTAAGTTTCTCCAAAACAAAATGAAAAGATAACTATGTGGGCCAGGTGTGGTACCACATACCTTTATTCTCAGCACTTGGGAAGCAGAGGCAGGTGGATCTCTGTGAGACTGAAGTCAGCCTGGTCTACACAGTTAGTTATAAACCAGCTGGGCCTATTAGGAGAACCTTTCTCAAAAACGAATAAAAAAGATAACTCTGTTCAGCTCTTTTTTTACTCCATCTTTTGATTGGCTCATTTGTTTTCTTGTCCCTTTGTATTTTGAGTAGTTTATAGATTCTGGATGTTAGTCCTCTGTCAGATATATCGCTGGTGAAAGTTTCCTCCCACTCTGTGGGTTTTCTCTTCACTTCTTTGACCGTTTCTTTCACCGTACATAGCTTTCGAGTTTAATGAGGTCCCACTTGTCCATTTTTCACCTTATTTCCTGTGCAGCTGCTGTCTGATTTAGAAAGTCTTTTCCTACACTTATGCCTTGTAGCTTACTGTCAATGTTTTCTATAATTTTCAGAGTTTCTGGCTTCACATTGAGGTCTTTGATCCATTTGGGGTTGATTTTTGCAAAGGGTGAAAGGTAGGGGTTTAGTTTTAGTCTTGTAAAAGTGGTGATCCGGTTTTGCCAGCACCATTTGCTGAAGATGCTGCCTTTCCTCCAGTGAGTCTTCTTGGCCCCTTTGTCAAATATGAGGTGGCTGAAACTGCATGTGCTCAAGTTTGGATCTTCAATTTTGTTCCATTGATCTATGGGTCTGTTTTCTGTGCCAGTACCAGGGTGTTTTTATGACCATAGCCCTCTAATATAGTTTGAAGTCTGTTATAGTAATACCCCCCCCCCGCATTGCTCTTTTTGCTGAGTGTTCCTTTGGCTATCCGGGGTCTTTTGTTTTTCCATATGAATTTAAGGATTTTTTTTCTAAGTCTATGAAGAAAGTCATGAGGATTTTAATTGAGGTTGAATTGAATCTGTATATTAATTTGGGTAGGATGGTCATTTTTACTATATTAATTCTTCCAATCCATGAGCATGGGAGGTCCTTCCATCTTCTAGTGTCTTCTTCAATCTCCTTCTTCAAGGGTTTAAAAAATTTCACTGCAGAGATCTTTAGTGTCTTTGGTCAGCTTTGTTCTGAGATAGTTTATTTTTTTGAGGCTATTGGGAAAGAGAAGTTCTTGTATTTCTTCTCCAATTGCTTGTTGGTGGTATAAGGAAAGGTTACTGATTTTTCTAGATTAATTTTGTATATCACCACTGTACAAAATATTAATTGTGTCTAGGAGTTTTCTGGTGGAGTTTTTAGCAACCCTTCAGTAAACTATAATGTCATCTGCAAAAACAGTTTGGCCTCCTCTTTTCCAATTAGTACTCCTTTAATTTCCCTTTCTTGCTGCGCTAGCAAGCGTTTCAAGAGACTTCATAAATGAAAAAGAAAAAATGGCTGAGAAACATCTTAAAAAGCAGTCAATGTCACTAATAATTAAAAGAATTGCACGTTAAAACTACTTTATTATTTCATCTTACCCAAGTAAAACTGGCTATGATCAAGAAAACAAAAGGTACCAAATGTTGGAGAAGTTGTGGGGAAAGAACAACCATTCACTGCTGGTAGGAATGCAAACTCGTGCCACCCATATGGAAAGCAGTGTGAACTCTTTTTTAACATTTTATTGGTTTTGTGCATTTCATACATCATTTCTTAGTCCAATTTAGACTCCTTTCCTTTTCCATTTCCCTCCCACTCCATCCAAGTTCATGCATTCTGCCATACATGTCTTGTATCTTTTTCCAAGTCTTTTTAAAGTTTTTCAAAGA
The DNA here is from genome assembly GCA_009823505.1 of Rhizomys pruinosus. Lineage (NCBI taxonomy): Eukaryota > Metazoa > Chordata > Mammalia > Rodentia > Spalacidae > Rhizomys > Rhizomys pruinosus. The sequence continues at coordinate 1,940,855 of VZQC01014834.1, forward strand.
AGAGGATTATTGTTCTTGGGAGAACTTTACTGTATCAGTTGGTTATTTGTCCCAATTCTTTTTTTTTGTTGTTCCCTCCGATTTGTATTGCTTCAACATATGCATATATACATATAGATATCTAGATAGATAGATAGATAGATATATATGTCACACCTATACTAAAATTATGTCTGAAAATAAACTGTATGTTATTTCCAAATCATTACTTCAGGATTCACATTTTCCCTTTTAATTTTATATTACTCTAAAATATGTAAACATACCTTCCACCCATATACCAAGATTACAAAGTCTGAAAATAAGTTGTAGGTTAATTCTGTTAAGGGATTCACATTATAAGAGCACAGCTGCTTTCAGATAAAGAGGAATATAACATTAATGTTGCTCAGTTTGTCTTAAAACTAGGTATTGGTGCTAGAATCCACAAATGAGGGATAACATTCATCATTTGTTTTTCTGGGACTGCATTACTTCACTTAGCATAATATTTTCTAGTTTCATCCATTTACCTGCAAAGTTCATGATGTTGCCTTTCTTTTTTATTATTTTTTTATGTGTATGAGTGTACTGTTTGCATGTAGGTAGGTGCACATGTGTGTTGCAACCGTGCAGAGTTCAGAAGAGAGTGTTGGATTCCCCTGGAACTGGAGTTAAACATGGTTCTTAGCCACCATGTGGGTGCTGGGAATCGAACCCCAGTTCTCTGCAAGAGCAGTCAGTGCTCTTAACTGCTGAGCCATCTCTCCAGCTGCCAATGTTGTCTTTTTTTTTACTGCTGCATAGAACTCCATTGTGTAGATGCACCACATTTTCTTTATCCACTCATCAGTCAAGGGACACTTGGGTTGTTTCCAGCTCTTCAATATTGTGAATAGATCTGCAATAAACATGGATGTGCAGGTATCTCTGCAGTGAGATGAGTCTTGTGGGTATATACCCAGGAGTGGTATGACTGGGTCAGGTGACAGACTCATTTTGAGTCTTTTAAGGGTTCAGTGCAGAGAACTTTTAAAAGACTCAAAATGAACCTACCACCCAACCCAGTCATACTAATCCTGGGTATATACCCACATGACTCATCGTATTGCAGAGATAAGTGAACAACCATGTTTATTGAAGTTCTCTTCACAATAGTGTAGAGCTGGAAGCATAACCCTAACCAAAGTGTCCCTCAACTGATAAGTGGATAAAGAAAATGTGGTACATCTACACAACGGAGTTCTATGAAGTGGTAAAGAAAGATGACATCATGAAATTTGCAGGAATGGAAATAGAAGCCATTATACTAAGTGAAGTAACAGTCCCAGAAAGGCAAAGAACATATGGTGTCCCTCATTTGTGGATCCCAGCACTAAATCCTTATTTGTAGGACAACTGAGTATTTTTTTTCTTTTTTAGTAAATATAATACCTGATGCAACTACAATAAAAGAGTACATTAAAACATACATCACCTTGCTATGTAATTTAGGAATGTAAAATAATATTTCTTTTTAATTGCATGCAACTCTACTGTTAAAAAGTGAATCCTTAAACATATAAGTTAAGTTTTGGACTTAACTTATAGTTCTTTTCAGATGTCATAATTTTGGTATATGTGTGGAGTGTATATATGCATACTTTGGACCAATATAAAATTAAAGGGAACAAAAACAACAACAACAAAAAGTTTTTCAAAGAACTGACCCTAAACAGTATTGCCCTAAACAGTAAACTTCTGCATTAAAAAAATTTTAAAAAGGACTGAGAAAAAGATGCAAGACATGTATGGCAGAATGCACAAGATCTGGAGTGGTGGGGGACATGGAAGGTGGAATGGGTCTAAATTTTATTTAAAAATGTATGAAATGTGCAAAAGTTCAGTAAAGAAAAAGAAAAAAGAATTAAATAACTATTAAATGAAAATCCGATGTGATTTAAGATATTAGTAATTCTCTTCCATTTTATTTATGAGGATAAGTGCAATTATTTGTAATTAACTTTATATCATCTTCATACGAGAATGCGAATTGACTGAAATTTATGTAATATATTATTTTAAATATCAAAATATCTACTCTTCAGGTCAGTAAATGTTGCACTCGAGTTAGCTTCAAATGAGCAGCAAATTCTGACCCAGTTATTTTAAAAAAGAAAGTAAACAATACATTGTGTATATGTATGAAATTGTCAGACAACAAATTTAATCAATAAAAGTAATATACTTTGAAAAAATAAATAAATAAAAAGATAACTATGTGAGATAATGGATATGTTTATGAGTTTGAGTTTGGTGATCATCTTACAATGTATAACTATATGCTACATAATGATGTTTCAAATATTTTGTTCTTTGACGGAACTTATATAAGGACAATGGTCCAAGAATTAAATTGCCTAGAGATATGGCAATTGTAGGTTATGTAAGTACATTCTACAATGTTTAGGCCCAACCAAAATTAACTAACAAAATATTTCTCCAAATATATCGTCTTTATTATGCATTCAATGTGTAATTCTATCAAAATATCACATTATACCCCTTACTCAAGGATTTATATACAACAGCTGTGGATATACAAATGTATACAAAGTATATATTCTTTGTCAATAGAAGAAAAAAAGAATTTGATACATTTTAAGTTATATTAGGTCTCAATTTTAAATGTTAAATGCCTTCAGAAAGATGTTCTGGTCTTTATAAGTAACTTTCAATCCAATTTTAGCCCATGCCCAGATCCCCCCCCCCCCCGAGACTGCACTCAGGGATTCTGTATGCAGCTACATATTCTATGTATCTATTTGGATGTTTAATGAGCATTTCAAATTCAACTAGCCCAAACTAAAACTCCAGAATATACTACATCTTACCTTCAAAGAGCTCCACTGTCAGTGTTTGCTGCCAAGGCAATGCTCAGTTACCTTACACAGGTCTTAATCTCAGAACCAAGCTGCTGCCATCTTTCAGTTGGACTGGCATGGTTGTCATAACTATTCTTTATTCTTTTTTGTTAAGAAACATTTTATTTATTATTATAGTTTAAGTATATGAGTGTATTACCTGCATGTATGTAAGTGTACCCATGTTGGGAAATGCCTTGAATAGGTCACAAATGGGCACTGAATTCCCCTGGAACTAGATTTACAGACATTTGTTAGCTGCCGTGTCAGTGATGGGAACCAAACCAGGGACTTCTGGAAGAGCAGCCAGTGCTCTTAACTGCTGAGCCATCTCTCCAGCCCACTCTTACTGTTCATATTGCTTTCACACTTGCATTCCTACTTTCTTTAAAAGACTGAAGAAAAATAGTAAAAGTTTTGCAATTATCACATAATCAGCTCACCATGTCTCATAAAATATCATATTTGTCACTTGTCACTTAATAAAGATGTCAGTTTGAACCTATTTACTGTACTGGTACTGTGGTTTCTTTGCAGACACAGATCGGCCCCCAGTTTGGATATTGACATTAATGGCACCACGCATCCCAAGAGAGAATGGAGGGATTTCCTATTATTTAATGAGCTTTTTGGGAAAAGAAGGCAAACATCCCAATCTGGCCCAAAGCTGGTTGAGAAAATAAACTAGTGATGTTTCCATGTGGATATGGGATGAGTCAGGCTAAGGGTGCACAGGTGCAGCAGCCTCTGGCAGGAACTCACCTTTCAAGAACAGGATCTATTCAACTCCTGACCTCAAGAACACTCCCACATATGAGAACACATATGATGTTACTCCAGACATACAGAATAGTTGCAGGAGTTAATGGAATGCAAATATTTCTCAAAGCTTATTATAAGTGACTGCAACAGAAAAAAAAAAAAAAAGCCATGTTATTTTAACAGGTTCTGAGGAGGTCCAGGAGTGTTCTTAAGTAGATATTGCTTTCTTTTTTTCCTTATTTAAATCGTGTGTATGGACATTTATCTATTGATATAATATTTGTATTTATTATAGGGTTTATTTCATCTTGTATTATTATTATTTTTACATCTTTTTTCCAATAACAACCATTTTCTTGATATTTTGTGTATTTCATACATCATTTTCAGTCTAATTTGGATACATTCCCCTCTCCCTGCCCCCCACCCCAGTTCATGCATTCTGCCAAAAATATCTTGCATCTTTCTCTCAGTCTTTCCAAGGATATTTTTCTGCAGAGGTTTATTGTTTGGGGCAGAATTTAACTGTATCAGTCAGTACTTTTACCCAGTCCTTATGTTGTTGTTATTCCTTCTCCTTTGTATCGCTCCAAAGTATGCCTATATAAACATCACATATGTATCAAATAAATTGTATGTTAATTATAAAATATGATTTGGAATTCACATTTTCCCTTTAATTTTATATTACTCTAAAATATGAATACGTATCTTCCATCCATATACAGTAATTACGATGTCTGAAAAAAAGTGGTAGGTCAAGTCTAGAGCCTGATAAGAGTTTCACATTTATAACAGCACAATTGCTTTCAGATAAAAAGGAATATAGCAACAACATTGCTCAGCTTACCTTTCAACTGGGGATTTGGTGTTAGCATCCACAAATGAGAAAAACCATTTGCCTTTTAATTTTTTTTTTTCTGGGACTGTGTTACTTCATTTAGCGTAAAGGCTCCGAGTTCCATCCATTTAACTGCAAAATTCATGATGTCATCTTTCTTTACCACTGCATGAAACTACATTGTGTGCATGTACCACGTTTTTTGTTATCCTCTAGTCAGATAAGGAGCATTTGAGTTGGTTCCAGCTCTTCGCTATTGTGAAGAGAGGCCCAATAAACATATTACATCTTTTTGAGACAGGGTTTCCCTGAAGCCCCAACTGACCTGTAATTCACTGTGGAAACCAGACCTCGGTCTCAGAGAGATCCACTTGCCTCTGCCTCTACTTCTGCTTGGATCAAAGGCCTGTACCATTATACCTAGCCTTGTATTATGTTTTTAAAATTCATCCATATTGGTACTAATCATTTTGGCCTATTCATTTTTACTACTATAAAATATTATTGAATAAAGAGAACTAATTCATACATGCAAATACATATATTTACTGCTATTGAACATATTTTTGTCATTTTTCATTCATATTACCAAAGAATTCTCACACAGAAGTAGAAGACAAATGATAGAGATAGATAGGTTAAGACAGATAATAGTTGATAGATAGATAGATAGTTAATAGATAATGATATTTAGATAATAGATGATAGATGATTGATAGATAATAGATAATGTTAGATGATAGATAAGAGAAAATTTTTAATATATCATTTCTATTTTATGTGTATGTGTACTGTCTGTCTGTGTGTAAGGTGCTTCTATGTTGCACAATGCCTGTGGAGGTCAGAAGCCGGTGTTGGGGTTTCAGATGACTGTTAGCCACAATGTGGGTTTTGAGATCTGAACCCAGATCCTCTGCAAGAGAATTCATTGCTCTTAACTTCTAAGTCATCTCTCCATCCCCTCAAAAATATTTTTTTTTGTTATGGAGAGCTCTATTTATATAATTTTAACATACATAAATAATGTCCCTATAGAAAAGCTGTAACTCACAAGTTTCTCATAAACAAAGAATGATATATTTGTAACTGTTATACAGAAGAACTCCATAAAAATATATTATAACCAAAACTGTATTCTTACTAATATGTGGATTTCCTTTAACTAACCAAATCTTTTCATAGAGCAATTATTCAATTTAACTATTGAACAGAAAGAACTCAGGGGCACTAGGCCAACAGACATTCTCTTCCTACTTGTGAGCCAGACATGCTCAACTGTTTGTAGTAGTCAGTGGGAGAAATAAAAAGGCTCGCTATCACCCAAATATGATTTCCTTTAGTTGTTTCCTCACAGGAGAACCTTCATGCTTCTAAGGGAAGAAACTGTCCTAAAAGATTTGCAATAAGAACTAAGTGTTTTTACACAGGTTTGTTAATGCTTCAGTGCTCAAGACACCAGAATTCCAATTTCCAGGTAGTCCTCCCTGAGATATAAAAATAAGATATTTCTATTCAGGAAAGAAGCAGAGAAGAAATAGGTGAACTCTAAATTGACTCTGTTTAAAATGTGTTGCCATCTAAAAATCTCTGATTAAAAAAGTGAACTCCCACAAGTCAGCATCCAATGAACAGAGGCTAGCAGCTGGTAAAAGATTATAAGCAATTTTCCTGAGGTGTGCTGTGAGCTCAGGCACTACAGCACAAGAGGCTGAGAGTGAGATTAAATGAAGCTGTACATCAATGAAGATTTTGTTTTCGGCAGCTATGAACTTTAAGATGATTAACATGACAAAATATGGAGAATACTCTAGGGCAGACACAGTTGCCAGCGAGCAGAATGTGGTACAGTCAACATGACAAGTGGGGGACTGTGGAGCGGTGGGAAAAGGTTAAGTGGAATGTGGATAGGGGAAACCGATTCGGTTATAAGCCTGATCGGCATGAGTTTGTGAGTCCTCGCTATGATTCCTAGGATTATACTTACCATTGTCTTTCTCTCTCTCTCTCTCTCTCTCTCTCTCTCTCTCTCTCTCTCTCTCTCTCTCTCTCGGCTACTGAATGAACATGAAGCCTAATTCAGTATTTAGCTCAGTCTCTGCGATGCTTTCAATGAAAACTCTCCCTTATAGGCTCTAAGCACTTGAATACAGAGCCAGGTGGTGGTGCTGTTTGAAACAGTTTGGTGGATGGCGCCTTGCTGGAAGGAAGCACACCGCCGGGTGACAGGCTTTGAGAGTTCATAGTCTTGCCTCACTTCTGGGTTGTTCTCTCTGCTTCCTGTGAGTGGTTGAAGATGTGAGCTCTCACTTTCTCTTCCTGTTGCCATGCCTCCTCTGCCATATGGACTTTTCCCTCTGGAATCACAAGCCAAATAAACTCTTCCTTCTACAAGTTGCCTGGGACGTGGTAGTTTATCACAGCAACAGTAAAGAAGCTCATACAGTCTCCTGCACCTCTGCAGGATCCTCATGGCCTAGAGTGTCTACAGCGCTTAATCCACAACATGCTTTGCACACATAAACTACAACAATCCCACTGGACCTTTAGCAATAACAGTGCATATCAGAAGATGTATATTACCAGATTATCAGCTTCCTGAAGAAGATCCCTAACTATTATTTAAGTCATATTTCCATGCTTAATCTATTACTGAGGACACTTCATTGACTCTAAGACTTCATAATGTTCACCATGAGCTGTTTTCACACCATGAACTTTGCTTTCTAACAAGACTCTGAAGCATATCTACTGACTTCCCTGACCCATTGGGGAGGGAAGACTGTCACAGATCCTGGCAAGGGGACTCAAATGCATCCAGAGGACCCTGTGAGTAGAGTCAACCTACACCATTGGAGGAATTTTATACATCCCTATAAGAACCAATTCTGGGGCTGAACAGATGGCTCAGCGGTTAAGAGCAAGGACTACTCTTGCAGAGGACCCAGGTTTGATTCCTAGCACCCACATGGAGGCCAAGAGCCTCCTTTAAGTTGGGCATGGTGGCACACGCCTTTAATCCTAGAACTCAGGAGGCAGAGACAGGGGGTCTCTGTGAGTTCAGGGTTCAAGGCCAGCCTGGTCTACTGAGTTAGTTCCAGGCCAGCTGGGGCTATAGGAGACCCTATCTCAAAAAAATAAAAAAAGAACCAATCCTGACACTTGACATGTCTAGCTGGTCTCCCTCTCTTCTATCCCAGTCCACTTTATTAAGCAATCTTGATATATAGCTGCATGATAATTTTGACCCAGACAAAGTTCAAATTACATGTTTACCAATTACCACCAGCATCATAGATGTACAGATATTCTTCGGGGACATTGCTTTCACCAGACCAATATGTCCTATATTTTCTTTAAGTCACTAAAATCAGTGACACATATGCAGAAAGACTTGTCAATGAATACAATAGAAGCAGGCGACTCATAGTAAGAACAAATTTTTCTGTTTTTTTAAGCCAAAGAAAATCATCTTTACCACAATCTTCTCCTTGCTCATATATCCCCACACCTTACCTTCTCTTCCTTCTTTTCTGAGTTCTAAAATATTCTGTATTTACCTCCTGAAGGCCCAGAAACCATGCCCTGAAGCAGGAGCAAGTTCAGCTCACTGCTGCCTCCCACAGGGCTAGTATGCAGAGAACTAGACACCGGGCTATTGGGACTGACTGCTGCTGTTTCCTCAGACTTGGAATGAGAATAGTAAGTATTCGGGTATTGTCTTACTATTGTTGGTTTCAAAGGATGACAAAGACATGACAAGTAGGATTTGCCCAGTCAAAAATGATGCAGACCACCTCTGTCTGCAAAGACCTGTGCACTTCCAAAGGCACCGTCTGTGAAATTGGTCTTTTCCATTGGCCATCATTTCTAAATGTGTGGTGTCTGGATCACGTTCTTCAGAGTCAGCTGAATGCAGATTCCTAGGCTCAAACTTTGGCTCGGGTGCTCTAGGACTGGACTTCATTAATGTTTGCTGTTAATAGGCTTTCCAGGCAGCTATTTTCCACCCTTTATTTATTTTAAGTGAAGGAGAATATTTCCTGCCTACATGGATATGCACAGAATGCATGGCTAGTGTTCATGGAAACCAGAAGATCATGTCAGATCCTCTGGAATTGGAGTTACAGATGATTCTGAGCAGCTATTTGGGCACTGGGAACTATAAAGGCTTTAATATATTTATGTATTAGAGTAGAGGAAAATTGATTGGGGCTCAGTAAAGAGGAGTACAAGAGGAGATCTAAATATGATCCAAACATATTATATGACATTAGTAAAATTTCAATGAAAAAATAAAAGAAAATGGTCTGGGTGTAGTGGCACATGCCTTTAATCCCAGCACTCTAGAGGCAGAGGTAGGTGGATCTCTGTGAGTTCAAGGCCAGCCTAGTCTACATAGTGAGCTCCAGGCCAGCTAAGACTAAAGGGAGACCCTGTCTCAAAAAGACTGGAAAGAAAAGAAAAGAAAAGGAAAGGAAAGAAAAGAAAAGAAAAGAAAAGAAAAGAAAAGAAAAGAAAAGAAAAGAAAAGAAAAGAAAAAAGAAAAGAAGAAAGAAAAACGTCGTAGGTTTCTACTTGCCATACAGGCAGCCAGAGTTCCCTTGTGATAGTATATATCTGTGCCATCTACTTCTGTCCCCAACCCACACTAGGCAAACCTGATGATGATGACCTTGCACTGCAATCTGGAGCAATTCTTGGACCTGGTGATGGTTGTGAAAGCCAAGGCCTAGTTGGGAACATGCAGGTCTGTCCTGCAAATAGGGAGCTTTCACTGAACTTCAGATGACTCTGGTAAAAGAATATTTGGTATATGGAGTCAGTAACCAAGAGTTTCCTCCCAGAAAACCCCCGAGAGCCCAGAGCTGAGGACCTTTCCCTACTGCTAATAGGCATTAGATGGTATGAGTGATTATGTCAGTAAGGGACTAAGATAACAAAGACAGTAAATGTCCCTCCCCAAAGGACAAGACATGTCAAAAGAACCAATGTGAGATTTACTGTCCTGTCACAGTAGACTGAAAGGAAGTCTATGGTATTCAGTGATTTCATTGCATTAAAATGGTCCAGGGAGAGCTCTGGATGTCATAAAGGAAGGTGAGGATGCACAATAAAAGTGAAAAGTATCTGAAAGTCCAACGATCTATCTGTAGAAGGCATCTCCTGGGTCTCAAAAACACAATATTGTCACATCATGCAAAGCAGCAGAATGATGGCACTTTATCATGGGAGACAATGCTCCGTTACACATGGTTTTGAGAGAGCAGATGTCTGAGGAATTTAAAAACTCAAACATTGCATATCTGGGTGGGACTTGATGGAGAAAAACCCAGCAGCCAAATGCACAAGGAGGTTTTGGGGGCAGTGACAATGGAGAGGCTGGGGCCTGGGCAAGGGGACCCAGGAAAACACTGGAGTCCCCTCAACAACCAAATTCAGTAATCTTGCAGGTGGAGGATGGGACAGGTGTAGAGTTTGCTGTGACCATATGTGTATGAGGATAAAACTTTCTTTTTTTTTTTAATTTAATTTTTATTTTATTTCTGTATGTGTATGAATGTACTGTCTGCATGCAAGTTTGTGCACCCATGTCGTGCAATGCCATGGAGGTCAGAAGAGGGCATCAGATTCCCCTGGAACTGGAGTTCTCCTGGAATTGGAGTTTTAGACGGTTCTTGGCCGCCATGTGGGTGCTGGGGATCGAACCCGGGTCCTCTGCAAGAGCGGTCAGCGCTCTTAACCGCTAGGCCATCTCTCCAGCCCCGGATAAAACTTTCTTAATTCAAAGGCATTCACAAATCAAGTGCAGCTGAAAAGTTAAAATATCATGAAATAGGGGCTGAAGAGATAACTCAGTGGTTTAAAGCACTGGCTGCTCTTGCATAGGACCTGCAAGCACCCAGTTCCCAGCACCACATGGAAGCCAACAACTGTCCATAACGTCATTTCCAGGGTATGTGAGGCCCTCTTCTGACACCCACCATCATTCATGCATAGGCACCCATATATATGCAGGCAAAATACTCATACATATAAAATATAATAAATAAATAATTTTCAAAATAAATGATAATCTAACAAAGATTAGATTATCAGAAGTGCTTGTAGTATGGTGTAATACCCACAAAAACTTGTACATGTATATCCAAAATGCTATATTCATGAACCTACATATATGCATATATATATATATATNCATTTACAAGTTTTTTTTTTTTTCAGTTTAAATTTTTTTTTTTTTTTTTTTTTTTTTTTTTTTTAAAAAAAAAAGACTAAACAAACACAGAAATTAAGAACGGCACAATAAAATCCCTCTACAACTTTCAACTCCACATACCATGATAAGTTAATGCCATGCTTGGTGAGTTTGGGAAAGTACCTAAGAGGCTGGTCGCACTGTAATAGCCATCCCCACAGATTTATTTACAATGCGCACTCCACAAGCTTGGTTCAAGGCAAGTTAGTGAACAGTCCTGATAAACTCACATCAAAGTTGAAGCACACCAATGCACTTCATGCTTAATCTTCTTCCTCCCTTCCTTATTCTGCTTGTATGAGAAAAAAATGATTAATAAAAACAAGGAAGGAAGGAGGTCACCAACTAGTTCGTGAGCTTGTACCCACTCATCAAATATAGCCTGGATATAATGAAAAAAAAAATCCCTTGTAAAGTTCTATTTCCCCTGGTTGAGGCATTGGCACCATGTATATGTGCCCACGTCGGGAAACAGTGTAGAGAAAAAATAAACTAAACAACAGAAATAAAAACTCAAACACAAAAAAACGGCCGCCAACTAGAAAAAACTTTAGGAAGTTTCGTTTTTTTTTTTTAATTTTTATGTTTTATTGAATGTACTGTCTGCATTTTGTTTTGTGCACCCGTGTCATTTGCAATGCTGCGAAGGGGAAGGTTTTTCAGACAGGGGAGAAAAGAATGGTGTTGGGATTTTCCCCCTGGGACTGGAGTTAAAAAGACGGTTCTCAGCCGCCCCAGCATGTGGGGGATGCTGGGGAATTCAAAAAAAAAAATAAACCTAGGTTTTCCTCTGCAAGAGCAGTCGGTGTCTCTTGACTACTAGGGCCATTTCTCCAGCCCTGAGTGTCATTTCTTCATAAAGATTGGTTTAGTTGTCTTCATGATTAGTAAAGCCAGGTCTTGTTCTTAATATGGATAGATTTAACACTGGGGAAACTTTTTGTTTTTCGTTTTGTTTTTTTGGTCTTTTTCGGAGACAGGGTCTCTCTGTAAAAGCCCCATCTGTCCTGGAAACTCCTCTGTAGATCCAGGGCTTGGCCCTTGAAACTTACCCTAGAGATCGCCTTGCCTCTGCCTCCCAAGGTGGTAGGATTAAAGGCATTAAATGTATTCAGTTATTTTAAACAAATGTAACTGAGTGTGTGTGAATTGTCATGAAGGGCACGGGGCAAACTCATTACCCAAAAAAATGTACACTTTTTTTTTCTGTCTTTTTTTTGAGACAAGGGTCTCCCTGGTAGCTCCAAGGCTGGCCTGAACTCACCTCTGTAGGACGGCTGGCCTTGAAACTTTCACACAGATCCACCTTTTGCTCTGGGCCTCCCAAGTTTGCTTAGGATTAAAACGGTATGGGCACCCACCACTTTTTTTAAGGACTTTTTTGAAGTCTGAGACTTTCAAAACTTTAAAATGTATCCTATTTTTACAATAATGTCAGGTTTTCATAAGAATCCATAAAATAATGAGGTACAAAGTTTCTGTTATTCAGTTAAATAAGTTCCAGAGATTGATGTGCATCATGGTGACTAGAATGAACACTGTACTTAAGTTTCTCCAAAACAAAATGAAAAGATAAACTATGTGGGCCAAAGGTGTCTTTGTGGTACCACATCCTTTATTCTCAGGCACTTGCGGAAACGCAGAGTCAAGGTTGGACTCTCTGTGAGACTGAAAGTCCCATGGGGCCGTGTCTACACAGTTAGTTATAAACCAGCTGGGCCTATTAGGAGAACCTTTCTCAAAAAACTGAAATTAAATAAACATGATAACTCTGTTCAGCTATTTTTTTCTATTCCATTCTTTTTGATTGGCTCATTTGTTTCTGTCCTTTGGTATTTTGTGAGAGGGTTAATATATTTTCTGGGGATGTTTAGTTCCTCTGTCAGATTTAATATCGCTTGGTGAAGTTTCCTTCCCACTCTGTGGGTTTTGCTTCACTTCCTTCTTTTGGACCGTTTCTTTTCACCGTACTATTATCTTTTTTTCGAGTTTTTGATGAGGTCCCACTTGTCCATTTTTCACCTTATTTCCTGTGCAGCTTGCTGTTTGATTTAGAAAGGGAGGGGGGGGGGGGGGTCTTTTTTCCTACAACTTATTGCTTGATAAGGTCTTACTGTCAAGTTTTCATAATTTTCAGAGTTCTTCTGGCTTAACCACCACCTACATCTAAAACAACTACACCGCAACATCCCCCCACACCCCCCTCCACCCAAAATCCCTCTTCCCCAAATCCCAATCCCAACCCAAACCCCCCAAAACAAAAACCACCCCCCTACTACCTACTCCAACCCATCACCCTAACAAACCCTACCTAAGCCAACAATACAATAACCCACACATACACCCAAAAACAACCCACCACATACTACAAAACAAACACCAAAAATGCATTGAGGTCTTTTGTTTGATCCATTTGGGGTTTGCTTTGCAAAAAGGCGGTTTGAAGGTAGGGGTTTCAGTTTTAGTCTTGTAAAAAAGTGGTGATCCGTTTTGCCAGCACCATTTTGCTTAAGATGTTTGCCTTTCCTCCAGTGAGTTTTCTTGGGCCCCTTTGTCAAATATGAGGGGTGGCTGGGGAAAACTGCTGTGCTCAAGTTTGGATCTTTCAATTTTTTCCATTGTATTCTATGGGCTGTTTTTCTGTTTGCCAGTACCCAGGGTGTTGTTTTTTATGACCATAGCCCTCTAATATAGCTTAAAGTCTTGTTATAGTAAACCCCCCCCCCTGCATTGCTCTTTTGCCTGTGAGTGTTCCTTTTGGCTATTCGTGGTCTTTGTTTTTTCCATATGAATTTTAAGGAATTTTTTTTCTAAATCTAAGAAATGTTCATGGGGAGGATTTTAATGAGGTTGACATTGGATCTGTATAAATTAATTTGGGGTAGGAGGGTTTTCATTTTTTACTTATTACTTAATTCTTCCAATTCATGAGGCATTGGGAGGTCCTTCCATCTTCTAGTGTCTTCTTCAATTCCTTTCTCTTCAAGAGGGTTTAAAATAAAATTTCACTTTGCAGAGATTTCTTTTTAGTTGTCTTGGTCAGCTTTGTTCTGAGATATTTAGGTTTATTTTTTTTGAGGCTATTGGGAAAGAGAAGTTCTTGTATTTCTTCTCCAATTGCCGTGTGTGGGGTGATTTATAAAGGGAAAAGGGTACTGATTTTCTAGATTAATTTGTATATCAACCACTGTAAAAAATATTAATTGTGTCTAGAGGTTTTTCTGGTGGGAGTTTAAGCTAAACCCTCATTAACAACTTAATAAAATGTCCTCTCTGCAACAAAAACAGTTCTTGGGCCTCCTCCTTTTCCACTTTGTTACCTTCCTTTAATTTCCCTTTCTTGCTGCGCTAGCAAGCGTTTCAAGAGACTTCTAAATGAAAAAAAAGAAAAAATGGGCTGAGACACATCTTTAAAAAAAGCCGTCAATGTCACTAATAATAATTAAAAAAGAATGCACAGTTAAACTACTTTTATTATTTCATCTTAACCCAAGTAAACTGGCTATGTCTCAAGGAAAAACAAACAAAAAGGTACCCAAAAGTTGGAGAACGTTGTTTTGGGGAAGGAAACAACAATTCCACTGCCTGGTTAGGGAAAGCAAACTTCGTTGCCACCCAATGGGGGAACGCAGGTGGAACTCTTTTTTAAAAATTGTTATGGTTTTATGGCATTTTCATACAATCATTCTTAGTCCAATTTAGACTCCTTTCCTTTTCCATTTCCCTCCCACTCCATTTTCCTAAGTTTTCATTGCATTCTGCCATACATGTCTTGTATCTTTTTCCAAGTCTTTTAAGGTTTTTCAAAGGGAAAAGAGGAATTATGGTTTTCTTGGGAGGCACGTTACTGTATCAGTTGTCGTTATTTGTCCCAAAATTTCTTTTTTTTGTTGTTCCCTTCCGAGTTGTATTGCTTCAATATGCATATATTACATATTAGATAATCTAGATAGATAGAATAGATAGATATATATGTCACACCTATACTCAAATTATGTATTTTTTCTGAAAATAAACTGTATGTTATTCCAATATATACTTTCAGTGATTCACATTTTTCCCTTTTATTTATATACTCTAAAAATATGTAAAACATTTTTACCTTCAACCCATATACCACGATTACAAAGTCTGGAAAAAAATTAAGTTGTAGGTTAATTCTACTCAATTCTAGGGCCTGTTAAGATATTTACATTACAACAACACACTTGCTTTCAGAAAAAAAAAAAAAAAAAAAAAAAAATAATTGGGGGGGGGGGGGGGGGGTTGCTCAGTTGTCTAAAACTAGGTATTTGGTGCTAGAATCCACAACTGAGGGGGATAACATTCATCATTTGTTTTTCTGTAACTGTATTACCTTCACCTTAGCATAATATTTTCTAGTTCATCCATTTACCTGCAAAATTTCATAATGCTGTTGCCTTTCTTTTTTACTTCTTTTTTTATGTGTATGGAGTGTTACTGTTTGCATTTGTAGGTAGGTGCACATGTGTGTGTGTGTTTGCACATGAGTGCAGGTGTTTGTGAAGGATATAAGAGGGTATGGGATCCCCCCTGGAACTGGAGTTCGAGTTACAGACAGTTCTAGCAACCATGTGGGGTTGCTTGGGGGAATTCGGAAACACTCAGTTTCTCTGCAAGAGGGCCAGTCAGTGCTATTTAAACTGCTGAGGCATCCTCTCACGCTGCCAGGGTTGTCTTTTTTTTTACTGCCTTGCATAGAACTCCATTGTGTTAGATATACCACATTTTTTTACCTACTCACTTCAGTTCAATAGGGACACTTGAGTTGTTTTCAGGTCTTCAATATTGTGAATAGATCTGCAATAAACATAAATGTGCCTGTATCTTCTGCAGTGAGATGAGGATTGTTGGTATATACCCAGGAGGGTATAACTGGGTCAAGTGGAAGAACTCATTTTGAGTCCTTGTAACAAGGGTTCAGTGCCATGGAGAACTTTTTTTATAAAACGACTCAAAAATGGAAACCTGACCACCCAACCCAGTCCTTACTAAATTTTCCTGGTATATACCCACATGACTCATCTTATTGCAAGGGAGATAATTTGTGAAACACACCCATGTTTATTGCAGTTTTCTCTTTTCAACAATAGTGTAGAAGCTGGGAAGCTTAACCCTAACCAAAGTGTCCCTCAACTGATAAGTTGGGATTTATAAAGGTGGAAAAAATGTGGTACATCTACACAACGGAAAGGGTTGCTATGAAGTGGTTCAAAAGATAAGATGACATCATGAAATTTGGCCGGTAATGGATAATAGAAAGCCATGTATACTAAAGGTGAAGTCAGTAAACCGTGGTTCCCCCAGAAATTGGCAACAAACAGCATATTGGGTCCCTCATTTGTGGATCCCAGTACCAAATCCTTATTTTTGTAGGACAAACGATGTATTTTTTTTTTTTTTTCTTTTTTAGTAAATATAATACCTGATGCCCCCATAACTAATCAAATAAAAAGGTTACATTTAAAACATCCATTCCACCTTGCTATGTAATTTTAGGAATGTAAACTAAATATTCTTTTTAATTGCATGCACCTCTTACTGTTACAAAAAAAGTGAATCCTTAAACATTTTATAAAGTTACGTTTTGGAACCTTAATTATAGTTCTTTCCCGATGTCATTTCAATTTTTGGTTAATATGTGTGGAGTGGTTATATATGGCATACTTTGGGACCAATATTAAAATTACACGGGGAAAACAAAAACAATCAACAACAAAAAGTTTCAAAAACAACTGACCCTCCTAAACACAGTATTGGGCCCTACCTAAACAGTAAGACTCTGTCATATTAAAAAAAAATTTTTTAACACAAGGACTGAGAAAAAAGATTGCAAGGACATTGTATGGGCACAATGCCACAAGACTGGAGGGTGGTGGGGGAAACATTGGGGAAGGTGGAAATGGGGTCTAAAATTTTCTTTGAAGCAAAAATGTAGAAATGTGCAAAAACCGTTCAGTAAAGGGAAAAAAGAAAAAAACAAAAAAAAAACAAAAAAAAAAAAAAAAAAAGAAAAAAAATTTGTTTTTTTATGAAATTTTTAAATAACTATTTAAAATTATTGAAAAAAATCCGATGTGATTTAAGATATTAGTAATTCTCTTCCATTTTATTTATGAGGATAAGTGCAATTATTTGTAATTAACTTTATATTTCATCTTCATTAACGAGAGACTGCGGAATTGACTGAAAAAAAAAAATTTATTGTAATATATTATTTTAAATGATCAAATAAGTTACTCTTCAGGTCAGGTAAATGTTGACTTCGAGTTTAGGCTTCAAAATTGAGCACGGCAAATTCTGACCCCAGTTATTTTAAAAAAAAAGAATTTTTTTTTTTTTTTTTTTTTTGTGTGTGTGTGAAATTGTCAAATAACAAATTTAATCAATAAAAGTAATATACTTTGAAAAAAATAAACTAAATAAAAAGATAACTAGGTTGAGTCCGGATATGTTTTTATGAGTTGATCTTGGTGATCATCTTTACAATGTATAAAAAACTATATGCCTACAAAAATTGATGTTTCAAAAATATTTTGTTTCTTTGGAACGGAACTTATTATTAAGGACAATGGTCCAAGAATTAAATTGCCTAGAGATATGGCAATTGTAGGTTATGTAAGTACATTCTACAATGTTATAGGGCCCAACCCAAATAACTAACAAAAGTATCTTCTCCCAAGATATCGTCTTTATTCTGCATTCCAGTGTAGTAATTCTATCCAAAATTATCACATTATTTACCCTCTTTTAACTAAGGGATTTATATACACACAGCCTTGTTGGATAGACTAAAGTGTATACAAAAAGTATATATTTCTTTGTCCCCAATAGCGGAAGAAAAAAAAAAAAAAGAAAATTTGGATCAATTTAAAGTTATATTAGGTTCTCAATTTTAAATGTTTAAAAATGCTTTCTCTTCAGAACGATTTTCTGGTCTTTTTTTATAAAGTAACTTCAATCTCCAATTTTAGCCCATTTTGCCACAGGAATTCTTTTTTCCCCCCCCCCCGAGGGAACTTGCACTCAGGGGATTTCTGTATGGCAGATTACCAGCTACAATATCTATGTATCTATTTGGGATGTTTAATGGAGCATTCAAATTCCTAAGGCCCAAATACTCAAAAACTTCCAGAATTTACTACATTCTTACCTTCAAAGGAAGCTCCACTGTCAGTGGTTTGCTGCCAAGGGCACGAAATGTCAGTTTAACCTTACACGGTTCTTAATCTCAGAAAACCAAGCTGGCTGGCCCCCCAATCTTTCAGTTGACTGGGCATGGTGTCATAAAACTATCTTATTCTTTTTGTTTAAAGAAAACATTTATTTATTATTATAGTTTAAGTATATGAGTGTATTACCCTGCATGTATGTAAGTGTACCCATGTTGGGAAATGCCTTGAATAGGTCACAAATGGGCACTGAATTCCCCTGGAAAAACTAGAGTTTACAACTATTTTTGTTCGGCTGCGGCCGTGTCAGTTGATGGGAACCACAAACCAGGGACTTTCTGGAAAGAGCAGCGCCCAGTGCTTTCTTTCTTCTTAACTGCTGAGCCATCTCTCTCATGCCCCACAAGAGCATTTGAGGAACAAAAATTAGACTCAAAAAGACTTAAAAAAAAAAAAAAAAAAAAAAAAAATAGGTTTTAAAAGTTTTTTGCAAATTATCACATAATCCGCTCACCATCCGTTCATAAAATATCATATTTGGTCACTTGGTCACTTAATAAGATGTCAGTTTTGAACATATTTTTACTGTATACTCGGTACTGTGGTTTCTTTGGGCAGGGACATCCAGGATCGGCCCCCAGTTGGATATTGACCAAGTCAATGGCCACCACGCATCCCAAACAGAGAGTGGGAGAATGAGGGATTCCTATTATTTACTGAAGCTTTTGGGGAAAAGAAAGGCAAAATCCAATCTGGCCCCACAAAGCTTGGTTTGAGGGAAAGATTAAACTAGTGATGTTCCATGGTGGTATGGGGATGCTGTCAGGGCTAAGGGTGGCACCAGGTGCCGCAAGCCTCTGGCACGGAATCACCTTTAAGAACAGGATTATTTCCAAACTTTCCTGACCTCAATGAACACTCCCACATTATGAGGACACATTTATGATGGTTAACTCCGATGCATTACCAGAAATTTAAGGTTGCAGGAGTTATGGAATGCAAAACTATTTCTAAAAGCCTTATTATAAGTGACTGCAAACAGAAAAAAAAAAAAAGAAAAAAAAAGCCATGTTATTTTAACAGGTTCTGAGGAGGTCCAGGAGTGTTCTTAAGTAGATATTGCTTTCTTTTTTTCCTTATTAAAATCGTGTGTATGGGACATTTTTATCTATGATAATAACATATTTGTGTATTTATTTATAGGGT
This sequence comes from Rhizomys pruinosus, assembly GCA_009823505.1. Classification (NCBI taxonomy): domain Eukaryota; kingdom Metazoa; phylum Chordata; class Mammalia; order Rodentia; family Spalacidae; genus Rhizomys; species Rhizomys pruinosus. The sequence goes on from VZQC01014834.1 coordinate 1,959,995, forward strand.
TTATTTTCATCTTGTATTATTTATTTATTTTCTTTTTTTTTTTTTTTTTTTTTTTTTTTTTTTTTTGATATTTTGTGTATTTCATTCATAATCATTTTCAGGTTAAAATTGGATTTACAGTGCCCTCTCCCTGCCCTCCCCACCCCAGTCATGCTATTCTTGCCAAAAAATATCTTGCATTTCTTTCTCTCAGTCTTTCCAAGGCCTATATTTTTTCTGCAGAGGTTTATTGTTTGGGGCAGGAATTTAACTGTATCAGTCATTAACTTTTACCAGAGTCCTTATGTGTTGGTTATTTTCCTTCCTTTCCTTTGCATCCTCTCCCAAATAGTATTGCCTAGTCTAAACATTCCACAATATGTATATCAAATTAATTGTAGTTAATGTATAAAATATGATTGAATTCACATTTCCTTTTACAATTTTATTATATTTACTTCTAAAATATGAATACCGTATTTTCCGTCATCCATAGTCTCAGTTAATTACGGATGTTGTCTGGATGTTTCTGAAAAAAAAGTGGGTAAGGTTCAAGTTCTAGAGGCCTGTATAAGATGTTTAACATTTATAACAGAACAATGCTTTCAGAATAAAAAGGAATTTATAGCAAATCAACATTGCTCAAAAAGTTAACCTTTCTTCTGGGGTAATTTGTGTGTTAGCATCCACAAATGAGTGGGGAAAACATAAAACCCATTGGCCTTTTAATTTTTTTTTTTTGGGAACTGTGTTTAACTTTTCATTTTACGGCGTAAAAGGCTCCGAAGTTTCCATTCCCATTAACGCCACAACAATTCATGATGTTCATGTTCTTTACCACTGGCATTGAAAACTACAATGTGTGCAATGTACCCCGTTTTCTTGTTATTCTTCTAGTTTCAGTTAAGGAGCAGTGTTGATGGTTGGTTCCAGTTTTTCGCTATTGTGAAGAGAGGCCCAATAAACATATTACATCTTTTTTTGAGCAGGGTTTTCCTCTTGGGAACGTCCCCAACTGACCCTGTAATTCCACTGTGGGAAACCGGACCTCGGGTATTTCTCAGATGAGATTCCCCCTTGCCTCTTGCCTCTTACTTCTGCCTTTTGGGGATCAAAACGGTCCTGTAACCATTATACCTAGCTTGTAATTATGTTTTAACAAAATCATCCATTTGGTACTAATCAATTTGGCTACCTATTCAATTTTTACTTTACTATAAAAATCTTTATTGAAAAAACGAGAACTAATTCATTAACATGCAAATACATATATTTACTGCTATTGAACATATTTTTGTTTCATTTTTTCATTTCATATTACCAAAAGAATTCTCACACCAGGACACGTATGAAGAACAAATGGATAAAGAGATAGATAGGTTAAGGGGGACCAGATAATAGTGATAGATAGATAGATAAGTTAAATAGCATAATTGATATGTTAGATAATATAGATGATAAGATGATTCTGATAGGAATAATAAGAAATGTTAGATGAATAGATAAGAGAAAATTTTAAATATTCATTCTATTTTATGGGTCTGTTGTTACTGTGTCTGTTCTGTGTGTGTTAAGGTGCTTCTATGTGCACATGCCTGTGGAGGTCAGAAAGCCCGGTGGTGGTGTTGGGGTTTCAGGATGACTGTTAGCCGACAATTTGTGGGTTTTGAGATATGAACCCAGAGCCCTCTGCAAGAGGAATTTCAATTTGCTCTTAACTTCTTAAGCATTTCTCTCCATTTCCCCTCAAAAAAATATTTTTTTTGTATTGCGATAGAGGCTCTATTTTATATATCATTTTACCCATTACATACAAATTAATGGGGGTGGGTCCCTAAGAAAAGGGGCTGTAACTTCACAAGTTTCTCATAAAAACAAAATAAGAATGATTTATTTTGTTAAAAACTGTTATACCAAGAAGACACTCCATAAAAATATATTATAACCAAAACTGTATTCTTACTAATATGTGGATTTCCTTTAACTAACCAAATCTTTTCATAGAGCAATTATTCAATTTAACTAATTGGAAACAGAAAGGAAATTCCAGGGGCCAACTAGGGCCACCCAGGGACATTTTTCCTACTTGTGAGCCGAAACCATGGCTCAACTTGTTTGTACGTAGTCTAGTGGGAGAAAATATATAAAAATGTGGCTCTGCTTATTCATCCAACTATGATTTCCTTTAGTTTGTTTTTCCTCACAGGCGATACCTTCATGTTCTAAGGTGGAAGAAACTGTCTAAAAAGATTTTGCAAATAAAGAACTTAAGTGTCTTTTACCACAGGTTTGGTTAAATTTTTGGCTTCAGTGCTCATTAGGACAACCAGAATTCCAATTCCCAGGTAGTCGCTCCTGAGATTAAAAATTAAAAGGATATTATTTCTTTCAGGGGAAAAGGACAGACGCAGAAGGAAGAAATAGGTGACACTCTTACATTTGACTCTGTTTAAAAATGTGTTGCCATCTAAACCAAAATCTCTCTTGATTAAAAAAAGTGACTCCACAAAGTCAGCACTTCCAATGAACAGGAGGCTAGGCAAGGCTGGTTAAAAAGATATAAGCAATTTTCCTGAGTGTGCTGTGCAGGCTTCAGGCACTACCAGCACCCCAAAGAGGGGCGAGAGTGAGAATTTAAATGGGAAGCTGTACATCAATGAAAGATTTTTTGTTTTTTCGGCTCAGCTATGAACTTTAAGATGATTAACATGACAAAATATGGAGAATACTCTAGGGCAGACACAGTTGCCAGCGAGCAGAATGTGGTACAGTCAACATGACAAGTGGGGGACTGTGGAGCGGTGGGAAAAGGTTAAGTGGAATGTGGATAGGGGAAACCGATTCGGTTATAAGCCTGATCGGCATGAGTTTGTGAGTCCTCGCTATGATTCCTAGGATTCTTAGATACTTAATCCATTGTCTTTCTCTCTCTTCTCTCTCTCTTCTCTCTTCTCTCTCTCTTCTCTCTCTCTCTCTCTCTCTCGGCTTACTGAATGACCCATGGAGCCTATCAGTATTTTAAGCTCGTCTCTGCGATTGCTTTCAATTCGAAAAAAACTCTTCCCTTATAAGGCTCTCAAAGCACTGGAAAAATACAGGCCTCGGGTGCGGTGGTGCTGTTTGAAACAGTTTGGTGGATGGCGCCTTGCTGGAAGGAAGCACACCGCCGGGTGACAGGCTTTGAGAGTTCATAGTTCTTGCTCACTCTGGGTTGTTTCTCTCTGCTTCCTTGTATGTGGTTTTTGTAACGATTTGTGAGCTCCACTTTTTCTTCCTGTTGCTCATGCCTCCTCTGCCATCATATGGGACGTTCCTCTGGACTTCACAAGCCTAAATAACACTTCTTCCTTCTTTACAAGGTTTGGCCTGGGGGACGTGTGGTAGTTTAATATCAGCAAACAGTATAAAAATGACAAAGCTCATACCAGGTTTCTCTGCACCTCCTGCAGGATCCTCATGGGGCTAGAGTGTCTGACCCAGCGCTTATAATCCACAACATGCTTTGCACACATAAACTACAACAATCCCACTGGACCTTTAGCAATAACAGTGCATATCAGAAGATGTATATTACCAGATTATCAGCTTCCTGAAGAAGATCCCTAACTATTATTTAAGTCATATTTCCATGCTTAATCTATTACTGAGGACACTTCATTGACTCTAAGACTTCATAATGTTCACCATGAGCTGTTTTCACACCATGAACTTTGCTTTCTAACAAGACTCTGAAGCATATCTACTGACTTCCCTGACCCATTGGGGAGGGAAGACTGTCACAGATCCTGGCAAGGGGACTCAAATGCATCCAGAGGACCCTGTGAGTAGAGTCAACCTACACCATTGGAGGAAGGAAAATTTTGTATACATTCCCATAAGAACCAATTTCTGGGGGCTGAACCAGATGGCATCAGGCGGTTTTATTGTTAAGAGCACGGGGGGAACTACTCTTGCAGGAGGACCCAGGTTCTTTGATTCCTCGCCACCCCAACATGGAGGCCCCAAGAGGCCTCCCTTTAAATTTAAGTGGGCTTCATTGGGTGGCAACACGCCTTTCATCCTAGAAACTCCAGGAGGGCAAAGGACGGACAGGGGTCTCTTGTGAGTTTCCATGGGTTTTCCAAAAGGCAAGCCTGCGTTCTATCTGAGGTTAGTTTCCAAGGGCCCAGGGGCCAGGCTGGGGGCTATTAGGCGATCCCTTCCCTATCTCAAAAAAAATAAAAAAAGATACCAATTTTCCTGACACTCGACATGTATCAGCTGGTCTCCCCTCTCTTCTATCCCAGGGTTCCATTTTATAAGCAAATTTGATATATAGCCTTGCCTCATGATAATTTTTGGACCCAGAACAGAATCAAAGTTCAAATTACATGTTTACCAATTACCACCAGCATCATAGATGTACAGATATTCTTCGGGGACATTGCTTTCACCAGACCAATATGTCCTATATTTTCTTTAAGTCACTAAAATCAGTGACACATATGCAGAAAGACTTGTCAATGAATACAATAGAAGCAGGCGACTCATAGTAAGAACAAATTTTTCTGGTTTTTTAAGCCAACAAAAGAAAAGGAAAAAGAAAATCATCTTTACCAAAATCTTCTCCTTGCTTCATATATCCCCAAACTCACCTTATACTTCTCTTTCCTTTCTTTTCTGAAAGTTCTCCAAAATATCTGTATTTACATCCTGAAGGCCCTAGGCACAGAAATAAGAGAAACCATTTTGCCCTGGAAGCAGGGCAGCAAGTTCAGCTCACTTGCTGCTCCCCCACAGGGGCTAGTCTGCAGAGAAAAAAAAACTAGACACCGGGCTGCGCTATTGGGACTGGACTGCTGCTTGTTTTCCTCAGAACTTGGCATGAGAATAGTAAAGTAATTCGCGGTATGTTTTGTCTTTACTATCTGGTTGGTTTTCAAAAGGTATGACCATATAAAGGGACATGATACAAACAGCTAGGATTTGGGCCCCAAGTCAAAAAATGATGGCAGACCAACTCTCTGTTCTGCAACTAAAGGGAACCTTGTGCACTTCAAAAAGGGGCACGTCTGTGAAAAACAGAAATTGGTCTTTTCCATTGGCCATCATTTCTAAATGTTTTGTGTCCGGTGTGTCTGGATCACGTTCTTCCAGAGGTCAGCTGAATTTGCAGTCCTAGGCTTCCAAACTTTGGCTCTGGTGCTCTCTAGGGACCTTGGGGGGCTTTCATTAATTGTTGCTGTTTTAAATAGGCTTTCCAGGCAGCTATTTTCCACCCTTTATTTATTTTAAAACTGGTGTAAGTGAAGGAGAATATTTCCTGCCTACATGGATATGCACAGAATGCATGGCTAGTGTTCATGGAAACCAGAAGGAAGATCATGTTCAGATCCTCGGAATTGGAGTTACAGGATGATTCTGAGGCAAGCTATTTGGGCACTGGGGGAACGATAAACGGCTTTAATATATTTATGGTATTAGAGTAGAGGGAAAATTTATTGGGCTCAGTTTTAAAATAGGAGTATACAAAGAGGAGATCTTAAATATGATCCAAAACATATTATATGGACATTAAGTACAAAATTTAAATGAAAAAAATCTAAAAGAAAAAAAATTGTTGGGTTTGTAAGTGGCCCACATGGCCTTTAATCCCCCGCCAACTCTAGAGGGCCCAGCCAGAGTGGGTAGGGGTGGGGATCTCTGTGGAGTGTCAATGCCAGGGGCTAGTCTACATTAGTGGAGCTCCAGGGCCAGCCTAAAGACCTAAAACAGGGGAGACCCCTGTCTAAAAAAAGACACTGGAAAGAAAAACAGAAAAGGAAAAAGATAAAGGAAAGCGAAAAAAAAGAAAAAAGGAAAAAAGGAAAGAAAAGAAATAAAAAATAAAAAAAAAAAGAAAAAAAAAAAAGAGGGGGGAGTGGAAGAGTGGAGGAGGGGAAAAAGGAAAAAAGAAAAAGAAATAAAAATGGGAAAAAGGAAAAAAGGGAGAAAAGTAAAAGAAAAAGGTAAAAAAAAACAAGAAAAAAAAAAAAGCAGAAAAAAGAAAAAGAAAATAAAAGATATAAAAAGAAAAAAAAAAAAAAAAAAAAAAAATAAAAAAAAAAAAGAAAATAAGAAAAAAAAAAAAAAAAATAAATAATAAAACAAAAAAAAAAAAAAAAAAAAAAAGAAGAAAAAAGAAAGAAAGAAAACGTTCGTAGGTTCTACTTGGGCCATACAGGCAGCCAGGCGTTCCCTGTGATAGGTATATATCTGTGGCCATTCTACTTCTGTCCAACCCCACACTAGGCACAACCTCGATTGGATGATTGACCTTGCACTGCAAATCTGGTCAGCAATTTTTCTTGGGGACCTGGGTCGATGGTTTGTGGGAAAAAACGCCAAGGGGCCCTAGTTTGGGGAACATGCCGGTCTGGTCCTGCAAAATAGGGGAAGGCTTTCACTTGGAAAACCTTCAGATGACTTGGTTAAATCTAGAATATTTGGGTATATTTGGAAGTGTCATAAACAATTGGAGTTTCCTTTTCCCAGAAAAAACCCCCGAGAGACCCAGAAAGCTGAGGAACCTCCTTCCCAGCTGCTATAGGCATCATTAGATGGTGTGTATGTAGTGATTTATGTCAGGTAAGGGACTAAGATAACAAAGACAGTAAATGTCCCTCCCCAAAGGACAAGACATGTCAAAAGAACCAATGTGAGATTTACTGTCCTGTCACAGTAGACTGAAAGGAAGTCTATGGTATTCAGTGATTTCATTGCATTAAAATGGTCCAGGGAGAGCTCTGGATGTCATAAAGGAAGGTGAGGATGCACAATAAAAGTGAAAAGTATCTGAAAGTCCAACGATCTATCTGTAGAAGGCATCTCCTGGGTCTCAAAAAAAAAAAACAACAAATCTTGTCACCATTCATTGCCAAAGCAGCAGGGTCCAGAATGAATTGCACCTTTATTCATGGGAGGGACAAGGGCTCCGTTTTACACATGGTTTTGTAGAGAGCCGATGTCTGAGGAAATTTTTTTAAAAAAAAAAAAAAAACTCAAACATTGCCATATCCTGGGTGGGACTTGAATTGGAAGGAAAAAAACCCAGCAGCCAAATGCACAAGGAGGTTTTGGGGGCAGTGACAATGGAGAGGCTGGGGCCTGGGCAAGGGGACCCAGGAAAACACTGGAGTCCCCTCAACAACCAAATTCAGTAATCTTGCAGGTGGAGGATGGGACAGGTGTAGAGTTTGCTGTGACCATATGTGTATGAGGATAAAACTTTCTTTTTTTTTTTAAAAATTTACTTTTATTTTATTCTAGTCTGTGTTATGAATTTCTTTGTCGGCATGGCTAAGTTGTGCAACCATGTCGTGCAATGCCCATGGGAGGTCATAAGAGGGACAATTTCAGGATTCCCCGGAACTGGAGTCTCTCCTGGAATTGTGGCGTAGTTTTAAAGAAACGGTCTTTGGCCGCCATTGTGGTTGTGGGGACGGAAACCGGGGTCATCTGCAAGGAGCGGGTCAGCGCTTCTTTAAACCGAGCTAGGGGCCATTCTCTTTCCAGGGCCCCTGGATAATTATTTTTTATTTTTTTAAATTTTTAAAAAAACTTTGTTCTTAATCAATATGGGATTCACAATATCTCCAAGTGCATAGCTGAAAAGGTTCAATTAACAATATCATGGAATAAGGGGCTGTAGAGATATATAATCAGTGGTTTTTTTTAAATGGGCACTGGGCTGCTCTTGCATAAGACTGCCAGCCACCAGTTCTTCCCCAGCAGCACCACAATGGGAAAGCCACAACTGTCCTCATTAACGTCATGTTCCAGGGTTTCGTTCTTTTATGTGAGGCCTCTTCTTTTGACACCCTACCATCATTCATTGCATAGGCACCCCTTATATACATGCAGGAAAAAATACTCATACATATAAAATATACAAAATAAAATATTTTCAAAACTTATGAATGATAATCTAACAAGGAATTAGTATTATCAGAGTGGCTTGTTAGGCTCAGCTGTAGTATGGTTTGTAAATTTTTGTTAATACCCCACAATAAAAAAATTTGTTACATGTATATCCAAAATGGCTATTATTCATGAAACAACAATATATGCATATATATATTTATATATATATATATATATATATATATATATAATGCAAATGTAATATCTGCTCTCACTTTGCCAATCCAATATTTCCAAAAATAAGTAACTAATCTCATATTTCTTACTTTTTTTTCTGTCTTTTTGAGACAGGATCTCCCTATAGCCCCAGCTGGCCTGGAACTCACTCTGCAGATCAGGCTGGCCTTGAACTCACAAAGATCCACCTGCCTCTGCCTCCCAAGTGCTAGGATTAAAGATGTGCACCACCACACCTGGCTTAATCTCATACTTCCTAAGGTATGTATCGTTTTGAACTTTTTAAAAATTTATAATTTTATTTATTATTTTGTGCCCATATGGTATACATATGTGTGTATAATTTATTAATGTAGAAAATTTTTGCAGGTGAATTCTTTCCTCCCATGGTGGGCTCTAGGGATCAAACTCAGGTAGTTAAGCTTACACAACAACTGCTTTTACCAAATAAGCCATCTTTTCAGCTTGAACGGTGTTAATTATTATTAAATCAGGTGTCAACAAACTGTGGTCCATGTGTCAATTCTGGCTCATTACCTCTGATTGTATATTGTCTGCTGTTTTCAGGAAAGAACAGCAGAGCTGATCAGCTGTGCAAAGGGCAGGCAAATCACAAAGTCTAGAGAATTTCCATTTTGACCCTTTATACAGAATATTTCTCAGACCTTGTCTGAATCACTGTCAACAAGCTGCAAAAGCCTGGAGATGTATGCCAGTGGTACTCCACTCACCCAGCACCAAGATAACCATGCCTCCCCACCCAGAGTAAGCCCATGAGCCCAGTGTGGTGGCATATACTCTGAACACCAGCATTTGTGAGGCTGAAAAATTCAGGGCCTGCCTGGCTGCACAGGAATCTGTGTGCCAAATAATAACTTCGTATGTCACGCTGTTAATATTTTATTTTTATTTGAAAAAAACATGCTGTGCATAGAGGGATCCCTTTGATTATATACTCCTCTGCCAATTATAAAAGGGCTACTATTCAGAAAAATTAATTATATTGCCTAAAATACAAAAAAAAATCATAATGTTTCAAATAAGCTAATGTTTTTTAAAATTAATTAACATATTAATTGGTATTATGTTAATAATAATTTCACAATTAAAAGGAAGCTGAATAATGACTAATGCATTGCTGGGTGTGGTGGTGCACACTTTTAGTCCTAACTCTCTGGAGACAGAAGCAGGCAAATCTCTGTGAGACTGAGGCCCACCTGATCTACAGAGTGAGTTGCAGGCCAATTAGGGCAACAGAGACACCCTGTCTCAAAATAAAACAAAACCAAACAAGACAAAAAGAAACAAGAAAACAAATTGTGTGTGTGTGTGTGTGTGTGTGTGCCCACGTGCGTGCCCAGTGTTTTGCTCTGTGCAAACAGACATCTCCCACAGTAGCTATAAAGCTGGAGGTTGGGGTATTATCTTTTTTAAATCTAGCTACAGAATGAGACACAGTTGATCCCATTTCTGCAAAGCCTCTATTTTAAAGAATTTTAGGTCAATACATAAGAAATACCAAAAGTAACATAAATGACAATTACAAAGTTAAGATACCTTAAATCTTCAAACAACATCCATTTAGGATTTGTAGTAATCCAAAAAGCCAAAAAAGAACCTTCCAGATTGGAAAAGTCTAAAATTGGGGTTTGCAGCATCTTGGATCTCTTCCAAAATAATAAGAATAGAAATATAAAATAAAATATTTGTTTACAAATAATGAAATGCTAATAGGAAAAAAATGTCCAAATACCTTAAATTGAAATATACCACTTACCTGTGAGAATTTTTGAGAGAGAATTTTCCTAGATGAAAGACAACAAGGTTCTGGGGGCTGGAGAGTTAGTTCAGTAGTTAAGAGCACTGACAGATTTTGCAGAGGACCCAGGTTCTATTCCTAGTACCTACATGATAACTAATAACCATCAGTAACTCCAGTTCCAGAGGATGAGACACCTTCTTATAACCTCTGCAGGCACTGTATGACATGGATACACCTACCTACATGCAAGCAATAGACTCATACACATAAAATAAAAATTTTTTAAAAGGTGAAAATGTGAAAAAGACAACTGGCCTCATAACTGCAGCGAAAAGTACAGAAGCAAATTTCTTGATGGAAATTCAAATCTGGAGATGTATTAGAGAATCCCCACACCCTCCTAAATTGTAGATCATTGGTAGAGTGCATACCTAACAGGCACCAGCTCTGGATTTGAACCTCGGCAGGAGGGGGAGAAGGAAAGAGAAAACAGATACTGTCCAATGTGGAAGGATTCTGTTTGATGATAGACCACAGAAACAAGGCTCACTCCTCTGGCATATCTTTATAGAAGTAAAAACCAAGAACAGATTTGATGTCCATGATCATTGCCCAATGTATCAGCACCTGCAGCTAAAGTGAAATCAGCTTGTGTTCTTCACAGTGAAGCAGGAAAGTGACTCTTCCATGACAGCAAGGATGGGAGCCAGAAACATATAACATCCTAAAATGTAGGTAGGACACAATAAAACCTGGCTGGAAAATTGGACCCTTGGCAACTAAACTGTGTCAAGGGGATAAAACCCGACAGAGATCAATTAGTCATATCTCATTTCTCCCTCCAGTGATAGGGCCGAATCCAAATTGCTAAGACAGGAGGAAGAACAGGTCTGGTTGGTAGTGGAGGAAACAAAACAGAATTGGAAAAAATTAATATATTCAAAGTACACATACATTTCATATCTATGCATATATAATACATCTGGAGAGAAAGAGAGAGACTTGTTTTAAAGAAAATAAAAACTTCAATGTTTTTTGGTAAAATTATCAAAGAGAGAGAGCTGGATTTGGTGGTACAGGCCTATTATCTGAGCACTTGGGAGGCAGAGACAGGAGAATCACTGTGAGTTTCAAGGCCAATTTGAATGACAGTAGCAAGCTCCAGCCCAGAAATATAGAACGAGAGCCTATATTAAAAAAAAAAAAAAAAAAAAAAAAAAGAAGGCAGGGCTGGAGAGATGGCCTAGAGATTAAGAGAGCCGACTGCTCTTGCAGAGGACCCGGGTTCGATCCCCAGCACCCTCATGGCGGCTGAGAACCGTCTTTAACTCCAGTTCCAGGGGAATCCGACACCCTCTTCTGACCTTCGCGGCATTGCATGACGTGGGTACACAAACCTACATGCAGACAGTACATTCATACACATAAAAAAATAAATAAAAATTTTAAAAATAATAGAAAAAGAATCAAAGGAATTAGGGATAATTATTAAAGACAAATGTAGCATGAATGAAAAGGAGAGAATTTCTTGGGAGATATAATGTCAAAATATGTTCTAGTCTGTACATAGTCTATGTTCATCTCAAAAGAAAAGCAGACTATAATCAATAAAATAAGTGGAAACTTAGCTGATCAATCAGCAGGTTTAAGAAAAAGAAGCAGAAGGAAAGAAATTGAATGTAATAAAGAATATGAAGGTCAAAAGGAAAAGATAAAATTTAAATGTCCATTGAGAAGAGTGTGGTTGGCACAGTAGACTAAGTCAGTTCAAAAGTCTAGAGCACATGAGATAGTCTTCTGTAATTAGCATGGAAATTTGACAAGTCACTCTTGGCTGGTAGAAGTCCTTGGGCAAGGGCATATTCCAGAGAGTGCAGTCAGTGAGCTGAAGAGTGGGAGGCTAATGACCAATAGGGATCAGAGAGGCTCATTTCTCCATCAGTACAGATAATACTAGCACACATTCCGTATACACAGCCAGTAATAATATCTCTGATTTTGTCTTGCAGCCTATATAGCTTTTTTAAAACACTTAAATGTTCAGTAACCATTTTTTTTTCAATCATTGGCAATAACTCAGCACTGAGACACAGTGTTCTGCCGCAGAATTTGGCCGTTATCACATTTAATTAACACTAGTTAAAATTATACCTCTAAAAATACCTTAACATCATTCAGGCAGGTTTATCTAAAGAAAGAGCAAATGCAGAGGGCTGGCAGGGAGGATCATGAGAAAAGAACCTGAACATTAAAATATTAAAAACACTTCCCATATCAAGAAATCAAGGACTGTTCTTTGTCAGTGTTTCAAATAGTGAGAAATAATCACTGTGACAAATAAGTTTGAGTGAGTGACATATCTGTAGCCCGGACAGCCACAGCCTGGTTACACTAATCTGCTTGTTGGAGTTGGACAATCAGAGACAAGCCTAGTCCTCTAAACAATAGTCATCAGTGACTTATTACAGAGGCCTTGCTCTTGACCCTGTAAACACCAATGCTAATGTGATGACTACACAAAAGTAGAAAGAAATTAAGAAATAAATAAAAATATTCCTGGAACTAAATGTAAAGGATAATATAACACAACAAAACCACTGGAACTTTTAAAAAGCAGTCCAGTGATGGAAGTGTATAACTGCTTAAAGTGCTGACATAAAAAAATATCAGAAAGAGCATATATAAATGACTTAACACTGCAACTCAAGACTCCGGAAAGATAAGAACAAGCCAAACCCAAACTGAGCATACAAGAACAGATAACATCAGAGCAAAAATTACTGAAATAGAAAGTAAGAAAAAAAGTCACTGAAGGTAAGAGCTGGTTCTTTGAAAGGTAAACAAGATAGATAGACATTTATCACAGTTAACTAAAAGAAAGAATAAATCCAAATTAACACACTAAAAGATGAACACTTCACAACAGACACAAAAAATATCCAGAACATTCTAAGGCAATACTTAAAAAAAAACCTATATGGCATTACATTTCAAAATCTAAAAGAAATGGATGAATTTCTACATCCATGGAAACCAACAAAGCTAAACCAAGGAAAGGTCAACAGTTTCAACAGACCCCTAACAAATAAGGAAACTGAAACAACATTACAAAGCCTCCCAAATAAAGAAAGCCCAAGCCCAGCTGGAGTCACAGCAGAATTCTACCAGGCAATCAAAGATCTACACATGTACTTCTTAAATTATGAAAGAAACAGAGGGAGAACCCCTAAATTCCTTCTACAAAGCTGGGATCACTCTAATACCAAAAGCAGGTACAGACACAACAAAAAGAAAATATAGGCTCATATCTTTAATAAGCATAGACACAAAATTCAACAAAAAACTTGCAAACTACAAATAGACACACAATGAAAAGATCATCCACTGGGGATGGAGAGATGGCTCAGAGGTTAAGAGCACTGACTCTTGCAGAGGACCCTGGTTTGAATACCAGCACCCACATGTGCTAATAACTGTCTGTGACTCCAGTTCCAGAAAGTCTGACAGATTCTTCTGACTTCCCTGGGCATTGAATGACATGGGTTTACTTATACACATATAGGCAACATACTCATACTCAGAAAATAAAATATTTAAAATACTTTTTCAAAGTTCAACCACGTTGATCAGTCAGCTTTATTCTAGAAATGCAGGAATGGCCCAATATACATAAAATAAATGTCAACAAGTCAATAAATGTCATAAGTCATATAAACAGACTCAAAGACAAAAATCACAAGGTCATCTCAATAGATGCAGAAAAGGCCTTTGACAAAACCCAACATACATTCATGTTAAAAGTCCTTGAGGGAATTGGATTGGAGGGAGCATGTCTCAATGTAACTAAAGCAATATACAAAATACCCACAGCCAACACAATTCTAAATGGAGAAAAATTGCAAGCATTTCCATTACAGACTGGAACCAGAAAAGGCAGTCCACTATCTCCATTCATTTTAAAACAGCTTGAAATTTTTGGTTGAGCAATAAGACAAGGGAAAGAAATTAAAAGACTGCTAATTAGAAAACAAATCAGATTGTCATTACGTACAGATCATGCGATATTATATATAAGAGGTCCCAAAAATTCTACCACAAAACTGCTAGAAGTGATCAATACTTTCAGCAAAGTGGCAGGTTATAATCAATTTACAAAAGTCCAGTTACCCTTTCTAGAAACCAACATCATTCAGAGAAAGCATTGATGGAGACCTTCCATTGACAATAGCCTCAAAAAATATCTAGGAATAAACTTCACAAAAGACATTACAGATCTCTGCAGTGAAAAGTTTAATTCTTTGAATAAAGAGATAGAGGAAGAAACCCAGAGATGGAAATACCTCCAGTGATCATGGATTTGTAGAATAATATTACCATCCTATCAAATGTAATCCATACAAATTGGCATACATTTAGTGTAATGCCAATTAAAATCCCTATGACATTCTTCACAGAGTTTGAAAAAAAAATCATCCTAACATTCATATGGACTCACGAAAGATCCCACATGGCCAAAGCAATCTTGAGCAAAAATAACAATGCTGGGAGATTCATCATACTAGATCTCAAAATATATTACAAAGCTATAGTCATAAAAACAGCATGGTACAAACACAAAACCGACACTAAGATAAATAGAACATAATAGAAGACCAGAACATGCCATTTCAACCTCCTGATATTTTACAAAGGGGCCATAATCACACAATGGAGGAAAGGCAGCATCTTCAACAAATGCTGTAGTCAAAATTGGATTGCCACCTGCAGAGAAATGAAATTGGACCCTGTGCTGGATAGCTTTAGTGTCAACTTGACACACCTGGGTTGAGGGAGCTTCAATTGGGGAATTGGCTCCATTGGATTGGCCTGTGGCCACGTCTGTGGAGTATTGTCTTGATGGTCGAGCAATGTGGGAGGGCCCAGCCCACAATGAGTAGTGCCACCCTGGGCAGATTGATGTATACCGTATAAGAAGGCAGGCTGGGCATGAGCCAGGGGAGCAAGCCAGTGAACAGCATTCCTCCATGGCTTGTGCTTCAGCTCCTGCCTCCAGGTTCCTACCCTGAATTCCTGCCTTGGGCTCCCTGAGAGATGAACTGTGACCCAGGAGATGTAAGCTGAATAAACCCTTTCATCCCAAGTTGGTGTCAGAGTGTTTTGTCACAGCAATGGAAGACAAACTAGAACAGACCCTTATCCTTCACCCTGCACAAAAGTCCACTCCAAATGTATAAAAGTCAACCTGAAACATGAACTCTGAAACTGCTAGAAGAAAATATAGGCAGTAACCAACAAGATATAGATGTAGGAAACACTAACTAAATCAGACATCAATTCCTCAGGAAGTAAAGTCAATAATCAAAAAGCTTCTGTATGGCAAAATAAAGAAAAAAGTGAACAGGAAGCCCACTGAGTAGTAGAAAATACCTGGTACACATCTGACAGAGGATTAATATCCAGAATGTACAAAGAACTCAGTAAACAAAGAAACAAGAAAATAAATGATCCACTAATGATGGGGTAAGAAACCAAGGAGAGAGTTCTCAAATGAAGAAATAAAAATGACTAAGATATGCCTTAAAAAGCATTCAACATCCTTAATAATGCAAATCAAAAGCAAATTTAAGGTTTTACCTTATCCCAATCAGACTGGCTAAGATCACATAAGAAAGACACCAAATGCTGGGGAGGATATGGAGAAAAGGAAACACTCATTCACTGCTGATGGGATTGAAGACTTGTGCAACCACTATGGAAATCAGTGTGGAGAACTGCTAAAAACCTGAAATGAATCTACCCTATGATCCAGTTATACCACTCCTTGGCATACACCCAAAGGACTCATCCCAACTATAAAGATACATTCACATCCATGTTTGTTGGTGCTCTTTTCACAAAAGCTAAAAATGTAAATAACCAAGTCTCCCTCAACTGATGAATGCATAATGAGAATATGGTACATTTGCATAATGGAGTTCTACTCAGCAGTAAAGAAAGACAAAATGATGAAATTTGCAGGTAAATGGACAGAACTAGAAGGTGTTATACTAAGTGAAGTAACACAGACTCAGAAAAACAAGCCATGTATGTTCCTCCTTCATTTGTGGATCTTAGCCCCAATCCCTTGTATCTGAGTATATAGCCTAATGTATCAGTGGGAGCCAGGAAAATGGAAAGGAACCATAGGGAAAAGAAAGAGCTTGTGAGAGGGGAATAGTAAGAAACAGATGTGTTACCAAGGGGGCAAATGGGGAAAATAAGGGTGCTCAACTGAGAAGGGAAGGGAATGACATGCAAGGCATCATGGGAGTAGAGGGGAAGAAGTAACTTAAGAGAGGGGGGATAATAGGAGACAAGTATTGTCAAGGGGAAATGTGGAAATGGGGATACTAGAGCTGGGAAGGCAGGAAGGGGGTTAAACGAGAAGAGAGAAAGGAGAGTTCAATAAAGCTTAAGTGATATGAAAATCCAGAAGGAAATCTGTTAACTCATAAACCCCTTGAAAAATACAGATATAACATCTGAACATGAATGCATGTGAATACCTGAAGGCTACATAACAAGAAACGGTGTGAGAAAGAAGCAACCTCCCTTCAATTGTTGGATGTGGTAGTCCCAGAGATTTCCAAAATAACACGGGCTATTTCCTCAGCCCTGATTACTTCCAAGAACTTGAAGATAAGACTCTATTGCTGAAGACGACATACTTTGAATAATAGGTCTAGAAGCAATGGAGCTGGAACTGTCCTGGAAGCCTTCTACCTAAAGACTAGCTCTCATAGCTCTATAGGATACAATGAAAGCTGCTAAAGGAGAAAGCCAATCAATTGTCCAACCCAGCTCCATAGCCTAATAACCACAATGACTGGCACAGCAAGGTACAGTAGTGGCTCTTTTATATAGGGGATAATCAACAGCCATCAAATTGAAATTAAAGCCCTCTCAATGGGAAAGAACTCATGGGTGGCATTGTAAATGTAGACAAATACACATGGCTAGAGGTAATAGATACTGAGAAAACCCTTTCTCTGTCATATCTCTAGACAAATGAAATTTCTTACTCTATGTTAAGTAAGGATCCTTATATTTACAGAAAATATACCATATACCATTCATCAAAGAAGCTACTTTTTTGCAACAGATGAAGGATGTTACAGAGTTTTACAACTGGTCACACAAAGAGAATATACATCAGAGAGATGCCTGACCCTTAGGGCACATCTACAGTTGAAAGAAACTTGACACCTAAAGCTCATTGAACATATTGAAACAGGGGATAGAGAGAATACTAAAACATCCCTCAACTCCCACTAGAGAAGACTCCTCACACAACATAGTGTGATGCACACATTGGCCAAGTTGTGGAGAATAAGAGACTACAGAGTGAGTGTCCCTAGATACCACGCCTATAAACCTGACCCACTTAGGGCTCAGTACCATTGTGGAAGACTGGGTGGAAAGATTGGAAGAGCCAGGGTTGGGGCATGAACATAAGGAAACAGAGCCTGTCGGGCTTCTGGGAACTTTCACATCTGAACTTGCAACAAAGGTGTTAGCATGCATAAGACCCATGGAAACTCATCCAGACAAAAGCCCACCGTAGAACTGGGGAAATGGGAAGTAAGCCTCAACCTTAGCAGATGAACTATTGGCAACTGATTACTGTGGGATGAGGAAAAAGTAGATTTTCTTTCAGGGAGTGACTGTCCATAGGTTGACTAAACTCTAGTGGATAAACCTGCACCAAGGGACATCTGGATAGACATGGTTGATCAAATAGGCCTTAATATATGTGACAAAATACATGAAATCCGGTGGGAGACTATGGGGGAGTATATTGGAGGGGGGGTCTAAATTTGATTAAGATATATTATACCAAGCACACAAAACCTCAATAAAATATACACAAAAAGATAAAGTGAATTCTGCTTAAGCATGAGGACTGACTGGGTTCAATCCCCAGATCCTGTATTTTTAAAACTTGGGTATGGTTATACATGATTGTCATCCATGCTCTGGGGTTCCAGAAACAGGAGGATCTCTGGGTCCCACATACCAGCCATCCTAGCTTAATGGGAAATTTTCAGGCCAATGAGAGACCCTGTCTCATAAAACCAGGTAAACAACTTGAAGAATGCTATTCAAGGTTGTTGCTGTCTTGAATGAGAACGGTCCCCCATAAGTTCCAAGTATTTGAATACTTGACCCTAGTTGGTGGCACAGTTTGTAAAGCTCTGGGTTTAAGAGGTGTGGCCTTCCTGGACAAACTAGGAATGAAATTTGAGAGTGTTTAGCCTTCCCCATTTCCAATTTGCTCTCTCTACTTCCTGCCCATGCTTGAAGATGAAAGGTCTCGGGTTTCTGCTCTGGCTGCCTCCTGCCCTGCCCCTGTCACATGGTAGACTCCTCCTTCAAAACCATAAGCCAAAATTAGCTGCTTTATTCATGGTGTTTTATCAGTTTTCCTTTGGCTTCCACATGAGAACACACAGGGAGGGAGGGAAGGAGGGAGGGAGGGAGGGAGGGAGAGAGGGAGGGAGGGAGGGAAAGGAGACAGACACAGAAACAAGAAAACAGTGAGAGACAGAGAAAATTCTCACTCAGTCCAATAATTTGACATATTTATTGTTATATATAAGTTTAGATTTGAAAGCAACAGACACAGTAGAGTAGATTAGGTTAGCAATTTTCAACTCTTGGTCAATTGTTCTTTATATATATATATATATATGTGTGTGTGTGTGTGTGTGTGTGTGTGTGTATGTGTGTGTGTATGCCAAAGCGTATGTGTAGATTTTTGTGATGAAATTTTAAACAGTAAACACTTATTGAGGAAATTGTCCTCTAATGCTCTTCAAAGAGTAAGTGTTCTCCAGTATAGAAAATTGGAAGTCTATAGTTGGTTGAACAATATGCAACTGGTATTCAGTATTTCAAATCGTAAGTCAGATGAAAGCCAGCACATACTGACAGAAAACTTAAGAAAACTTAAGATAAGTATGATTTTCGCAACCACTTCCAAAAGAAGTGATAAAATAACAAATCTTTTTATTAAGATAAATTCAGAGAGAGAAGACAAAATAATCACAGCAGAAGCTGTAATGGCTTCCCACGCGCTGTATCATCATAAGTCTTTCAGCTCAAATAACTGTTTGAACATACTGCTACACTGAGTATTTTCAGATTCTAAAATCGCAAGCAAATTTCCAAGTGCCAAGAAGAAATCTGCTGCAATAATAATAAAAAAATGTTAAGAGCCACTTAGCTATAGAGATCACCAGGGATCTAAACGTCTCACCTTTTATGATTGCATGATTGCAGGTAATCACAATGAAAAGCATGTTGTTCCATGTGCAATGTTTTTCTCCTAAGGGTGGCTTCCAAGGTGACTATAAGTATAATCCAAATGGCCCTTCAGAAATACAAGGAATATATTTATAGAAAATTCTCCTCCTTAATAGAAAGTTAATAAAATATTATGTTGCTTTACTAGGGGTAATAAAAGTACAAATAATGCTTACTAGGCATTAAAGTGAAACATACATGATTCTATATTAACTGTTGTTTGTTCTGTAGATCCATATTATCCCCCCCCCTTGTGTTTCTGGATGCCAGAAATGATCAGTTTTGGGTTATCTTTCTGAATTGTTCTCCACCTTTTTTTTTTTTTTTGAGACAGGATCTCAATGAACCTGAAGCTCACTGATTTATACTCTAATAGCTGATCAACAAGCTCATGATCTTCCTGTCTCCACCTCAAGCCTTACAGGAACGTAGGGTCACATTGGGCTTTTGACTTGGATATAAGAGGTTCAAATTCAGGTACTCAGACTTGCACAACAGGATCTTTACCACCTGAGCCATCACTCAAACTGCCTATATTCTTTTTTAAAGTTTTAATTAGCATTTATTAATGATAAATAATAATGTGTTTTATTATAATATTTTCAATATATTTCACTGTTATTCACCTCCATGATCCTGTCTTGGTCCCTGCCTCTCCCGCTAATCTCCTCCTCTTCCCAACACTCTCCTTTCTATTTTCATGTCTTTGTGTGTATGCTTGTGACACAATGAGTTTCATTACCACTGTTCACAGGGACATGGGTAAGAGTTTATTTAAAGGAACATGAGCACCTCATTAGTGGCTGTATCTGAAGAAAATGTCTCTCCTCCCCCCCATCAAACTTCAGTTATGAATAAATCCTCAGTAAGTTAGGAGGACCTTGTCCCCTTGAGAAGGGTGTCGAAAGGCTCAATCTTGTGCTGGTCTTGTGCTCTATATGCTTTTATTTATTTAATACTTTTATTGATGAATTATGTACTTCATTCATTATCTTTCAGTCCAATTTAGACACATTCCCCTCTCCCTGCCCCCACCCCACTCCTATTCATGCCTTCTGCCATACATGTCTTGCATCTTTCTCTCAGCCTTTCCATTTTCCCTGCAGAGGCGTGTTGCTTTGGGCAGAGTTTAACTGTATCATTCAGTTCTTTGACCCAGTTTTTATGTTGTTGTTTTCCCTCCCCTTTGTGTTGCTCCAACATACGCCTATATAATCATCATATATGCATCAAAATTATGACCTCTGGGAATAAACTCTATGTTAATTCCAAAATATGTTTAGGAACTCACATTTCCCCCTTTAATTTTATATTACTCTAAAATATGAATACGTACCTTCCAACCATATACAGTAATTACAGAGTCTGAAAATAAGTAGTAGGTCAATTCTAGAGCCCATTAAGATATTTACATTATAACGACACAGTTGCTTTCAGATAAAAAGAAATATAACAATAATGTTGTTCAGATTGCCTTTCAACTGGGGATTCAGTGTTAGCATCCACAAATGAGGGAAACTATTCACCATTTGTTTTTCTGGGACTGTGTTACTTCACTTAGCATAATGGTTAGAGTTCCATCCATTTACCTGCAAAGTTCATGGTGTCATCTTTTGTTACCGCTGAATAGAACTTCATTGTGTAGATGTACCACATTTTTCTCATCCACTCGTCTGTTGAGGGGCATTTGGGTTGGTTCCAGCTCTTTGCTATTGTGAAGAGAGCTGCAATAAACATGAATGTGCATGTATCTTTGTGGTAGGATGAGTCCCATGGGTTAATACCTAGGAGTAATATGACTGGGTCAGGTAGTAGGCTAATTTTGAGTCTTTTAAGTGTTCTCCACACTGCTTTCCATAGTGGTTGTACAAGTTTACATTCCTACCAGCAGTGAATGAGTGATCCCCTCTCCCCACAACCACTCCAGTATTTGGTGTCTTTTGTTTTCTTGATCTTAGCCAGTCTTATTGGAGTGAGATGATATCTGACAGTGGATTTAATTTGCATTTCCTTAATTATTAATGATGTTGAACACTTTTTAAGATGTTTCTCAGCCATCTTTAATTCCTCACTGGTGAAGTCTCTGTTCAGCTCTTTACTCCATCTTTTGACTAGGTCATTTGTTTTCTTCTTTGTTTTTTTGAGTAGTCTATATATTCTGGACATTAATGCTCTATTAGATGTATCATTGGTGAAGACTTCCTCCCACTATGTGAGTTTTCTCTTCACTTCCTGGATTGTTTCTTTTGCTGTACAGAAGCTTTTGAGTTTGATGAGGTCCCATTTGTCAACTGTTGACCTTCTTTCCTGCACAGCTGCTGTCTGATTTAGAAAGTCTTTTCCTATGTCTATGTCTTGTAGGTTGTTGCCAACTTCTTCTT
This sequence comes from Rhizomys pruinosus, assembly GCA_009823505.1. Classification (NCBI taxonomy): domain Eukaryota; kingdom Metazoa; phylum Chordata; class Mammalia; order Rodentia; family Spalacidae; genus Rhizomys; species Rhizomys pruinosus. Next base: position 1,981,580 of record VZQC01014834.1, read on the forward strand.
CTATCAGCTTCAGGATTTCAAGTTTCAGGTTAAGATCTGTGATCCACTTGGAACTGATTTTTGTTCAGGGTGAGAGGTAGGGGTTTAAATTTGTTCTTCTACAAATGGTGATCCAGTAATACCAGCACTATTTGCTGAAGATGTTATCCTTCCTCCATTGAGGGATTTTTTTTGCCCCTTTATCAAATATAAGGTGGCTGAAATTGTGTGAGTTCAAGTTTGAATCTTCAATTTTGTTCCATTGGTCAATGGGTCAGTTTTTGTGCAAGTACCAGGCTGTCTCTATGACTATAGCCCTGTAATATAGCTTGAAGTCTGGTAAAGCAATCCCCCTGTATTGCACTTTTCACTCAGGGTTGCTTTAGCTATTCAGGGTCTTTTGATCCTCCATATGAATTTAAGGATTATTTTTCCAAGTCTGTGAAGAAACTCATGGGGATTTTTGTTGGGATTGTGTTGAATATATATCAATTTGGGTAAAATGGATATTTTTACTATATTAATTTTTCTAATTCATGAGCATGGGAGGTCTTTCCATCTTTTGATGTCATCTTCAATCTCTTTCTTCAGGGGTTTAAAATTTTTGTTGTAGAGATCTTTGGTGTCTTTGATTATGTTTGTTCCCAGGTATTTTTTTGAAGCTATTGTGAGTGGGAAGGTCTTATTATATTCTTTCTCCACTTGTTTATTGTTGATGTAAAGAAAGGCTACTGGTTTTTCTAGGTTAATTTTGTATCCCTCCACTTTAGTGAAACTCTTAATCATTTCTGGGAATTTTCTTGTGGAGTTTTTAGCATCCCTTAGGTAAACTATCACATCATCTGCAAAAAGGGATAGTGTAACTTTGTCTTTTCTGATTAGTACTCTTTTAATTTCCTTCTCTTGTCTTATTGGCCTACCAAGCATTTCAAGCACTATGTTGAAGAGGAAACTTTGCTGGGCTCCTGCCTTTACAGGAAATGCTTCCAACTTTTCTCCATTTAGGATGATGTTTTCAGTGGGTTTGCTATATATGGCTTTGATCATGTTGAGGAATGTTCCCTTCAGTTCAATTCCCTATAGAACTTTAAACATGAAGGGATGCTGGATCTTGTCAAAGGCTTTTTCTGCATCAATTGAGATATCATGATATCATGTGGGTTTTGTCTTTCAGTCCATTTATGTGTTTTATGGTATTTATTGATTTATTGAACCATCCCTGAATATCTGGTATGAATCCACCTTGGTCTTGATGGATGATCTTTTTGACGTGGGTCTGTATGCTGTTTGCAAATGTTTTGTTGAGAATTTTTTCATCTGAGTTCATTAATGAGATGTGTCTATCTATAGTTCTATTTTTTTGGTTGTATCCTTGCCTGGTTTTGGTATTAGAGTGATGCTGCTGACTTCATAGAAGGAATTTGAGAGAATTCCCTCTATTTGTATTCTTATGAACAGTTTGAGTATTAATGGTTGTAAGACTTCTTTAAATGTTTTATAGAATTATGCTGTGAAACCTTATGGGCCCAGGCTGTTTTTAGTTGGAAGGTTTGTTATTACATCTTCAATTTCCTCAAATATTATGGGTCTGTTTAAACTGTCAATCTCTTCTTGGTTAAGCTTTGGTGAATCCCAGGATTTCAGATATTCATCCATTTCTCTTAGGTTTTCAAACTTAGTAGAATATATGTTTTTGAAGTATTCTCATATGATTGTCTGAATCTTTTCCTTGTCTTTTATGATATATCCCCTTTAATCATGAACACTATTGATTTGGAACTGCTCACACTTTCTTTTGTTTAACTAGGATAGAGGTCTGTCTATTTTCTTTATCATTTCAAAGAACCAGCTTTGGGATTCATTGATTCTTTGTATTGTTTTCTTTGTTTCTATTTCATTGATTTCCACTCTGATTTTTGTTTTTTCTTCCTGTCTGTTGGGTTTAGGGTTCATTTGTTGTTGTCTCTCGTGTTATTAGCTGCAGTGTTAGGTGGTTTATTTGTTGCTTTTCTGTTGTTGTTGTTTTTAATGTAGGAATTTAGGGCTTTTAAAGTATCCCACAGGTTTTGTTGTGTTGTATTAGATCATTTATTTGTTCCCTTTGTTTTTTTTGATGTGGGCACTTAGGGGTACAAGACTGCTTTTAAAGTATCTCACAGGTTTTGTTGTGTTGTATTAGATCATTTATTTGTTCCCTTTGTTTTTTTTGATGTGGGCACTTAGGGGTACAAGACTGCTTTTAAAGTATCTCACAGGTTTTGTTGTGTTGTATTGTCTTTTTCTTTCAGTTTCATGAATAATTTTATTTCACTTTTTATTTCTTCTCTGATCTATTCATTATTCAGGATGCGTTGTTTATTCTCCATGTATTCTTGTAGTTAGCAGGGCTTATTCTAGTGTTCACATTGAGCCTTATTGCACTGTGGTCTAAGAGAATAAATGAAATAATCTCAAACCTTTTGTATTTTGAGATTTCTTTTGTGTCCCAGTATTTGGTTGATTTTGGAGAATGTTCCGTGAGGTGCTGAGTAGCAAGTATATTCTCTGGTGTTTGGGTGGAATATTCTGTAGAAGTCTGTGAGGTCCATTCTGTGTATTATATTGTTCAGTTCTGATGCCTCTCTGTTTAATTTTTATCCTGTTGATCTATCCAAAGGGCTTAGTGGGATATTGAGGTCTTCCACTATTAGTGTGCTGGGATTAATCTGTGTCTTGAGGTCCTGAAGAGTAGTGTTTACAAAGTTAGGTGCACCACAGTTTGTTGCATAAACATTTCAGACTGTGAAGTCTTCATGGTTAATTCTTCCTTTGCTAACGATATAATGGTCCTCTTTGTTCTGATTAATTTTACTCTGAGATCTATTTTGTCTGATATTAGAATAGACACTCTTGCTTGTTTCTTGGTACCATTTGCTTGGAATTTTTTTTTCCATTCTTTCACTCTAAAGTGGTGTCTGTCATTGAAGGTGAGATGGGTTTCTTGTAGACAGCATATAGAAGGATTCTGTTTCCTAATCCATTCTCCCGGCTTATACCTTTTGATAGGGGAGTTTAGGCCATTAATATTTAAGGTTATTTTTGACAAATGTGTGTTGCTTCCTTTCACTTTATTTCTTGTGTGCATTCTTAGTCTAGGTTTATATTTACTCTGTTATGCTTTTGTTAATTTCTCTCTTTAATTGCTTAGAGACAGTTGCTCCTTTCCTCTGTTCTTTGGATTGCTTTGAGTATTTTCTGGTGTTGGCATTTTAGACATGTATTCTTTCATCTTGTTTATGTCATGAAAGACTTTTCTTTCTCTATCAACTATAATTGACATTTTTACGGAGTATAGTAGTTTGGGTTGGCATCTAAACTTTTTAGCACTGGGAATACTTTGGTCCACGTTCTTCTGGCTTTCACAGTTTGCACTGAGAAATCAGCTGTGATTCTGATGGGTTTCCCCTTATATATAATTTGTTGTTTTTCTCTTTTGGCTTTCAGTATTTTGTATTTGTTTTGAGAATCTAGCATTTTAACAGTTATATGGCGTGGAGAATTTCTTTTCTGGTCTTGTCTATTTGGTGTTCTATGTGTTTCTTGTATTTGTATGGGTTTGTCTTTTTTCAGTTTGAGGAAGTGCTCTTCTATTATCCTGTTGAAGATCTGGTCAATAGTGCTGTCTTGGGATTCTTCTCCTTCCTCTATCCCTATGATGCAGAGGTTTGGTCTTTTCACAGTGTCCCACATTTCCTGGTTGTTCCAATCTTGTGTTTTGTTTTGTTTTTTTTTTAATTTTCATAATCTTTACTTGAGCATTCTTATTGCTCTGTGTTATCCTTCAGGTCTGATATTTTTTTCTGCTTCTTCCATTTTGTTTCTGAGGCTTTTTCCCACCCTTTCCTGTTAATTGGATAAATGTTCAATTTCCTTTTTCAGTTCATCCTGTGATTTCTTTAGTATTTCCACTTCCTTCTGGAGCCTGTCATTCTCTTCTTGTAGTTCCTTGCTTCGTTGGTCAGTTTCTTTTTTCATTTCAGCCTGGGATCTTTTCAGCATTTCCACTCCTTCTGGAGTTTGTCATTTTCTCCCTTTAGTTCTTTCCAACATTTGTCATTATCTCCCTCTAGGTCCTTCTTGAGTTTTTCATTTTCTCCCCTCAGTTCTCTGATTTGTTCTTTATATTCTTTGATTTCTTTGATTATGTCTACAATTGTTTTTCTAAGATTCGTGTCTTGGTATCCTTCCAGGGAGATCTTATTGTAGGAATCCTCTGTAGTGTTGGTAGAGCTCATTGTGAATTTATTATGAGATTTTCCTGTTTTTTTTCCTTGTGTGTTTGGCATGTGGATTTGGGTTTTTTTTTGTTTGTTTGTTTGTTTTTTTTTTTTATTTGTTTATTTGTTTCTTTGTTTGTTTGGATTCTGGTGTTTCAACATTGGCTGTGTAGACTAGAATCTCTAACACTGTGCATGCTAGATCCTCCCCACCACAGCTCCACCAGATTGAGACCATAGCTATATCCCCTCTATTGAGAATAAAGCAACAGTTATGGAATCGCTCTCTTATTTTGATACTGTTCCAGGTCATTGGTGGAAGGATATTGTGACTTTGCTCCCATCTGGTGTTCTTTCAGCTCTCTCAAATTAAAGAAAGAAAAATATTTGGCTTTTTTTCAACAAATGTGTTTGTATAAACCACCAGATTATTTTGAACTACTGAAGTCATACTTTATTTCTGGTGGCCTGAAACATTTCTTTAAGCTTTTAAAATGATTCATACATCCAGGGAAGCCTACTTATTTGTTTTTGCTAGTTTTCAATATCTCTTTAGCAAAATAATTATGTGAATTTAAATACAAGTAAACAGTGTTATTGAAGTTTATTGCTATAAAGACCTTGTTGAATAAATTAAAACATTGTTAAAAATGCAACCCTTCAAGAGTCAAGGTTGTTAGTAGTAGATACAGAGTTACTTGTGAATAGAAAAAAATTTATATGAAAAGAATAATTATTTACTATGATCATCTTTTGAAAGGGATTTTATTTTTTTAATTTTATTTATTTTTGTATGTGTATGAATGTACTGTGTGCATGTAGGTCTGTGCACCCGTGTTGTGCAATGCCGCAGAGGTCAGAAGAGGGTCTCGGATTCCCCCTGGAACTGGAGTTCTCCTGGAATTGGAGTTACAGACGGTTCTTAGCCGCCATGTGGGTGCTGGGGATCGAACCCCAGTCCTCTGAAAGAGCAGTCGGTGCTCTTAACCACTAGGCTATCTCTCCAGACCCTTGAAAGGGATTTTATGACCTGAAGAGATAGCTCAGCATTTCAGAGTACTAATTCCTCTTGCCGGTCCAGTTCCTATCACCCACATGACAGCTAACAGTTGTCCATAATTCTAGTTCCAGGGAATCTGATGCCTGCTTCTGGCTTCTGTGAGCATTCTAAGCACATAGTTCACTTAAATAGATGCAGGCAAAATACTCATGCATATAAACCAAAAATAAATTTTATGGAGACAGCATGCACAAGACCCATGCCAACTCAATCAGACATCAAAAAACAGAACTAGGGAAATAGCAAGTAGCAAATGGAATACTGCCATGGGCAACTGAATACTGTGAGATGAGAGAGGGTAGGTCTTCCTTAAGGGAGTGACTCTAGATAGACTGTTGTCACTCCACTGTCTAGTGACTCCAGTGGATGAAGAGGCCACCGAGGGATATCTGGGTACAAATGCTTGACTGGAAAGGACTTAACATACATGACAGAATGCTTGACATCCAGTCCAGGGGCAACAGACATGGGTGGGAGAGGGTTTAAATTTCATATGACCTGTTATACAAAATGCACAAAACTCAATAAATCTATTTTTAAAGATAAATATCATCTCTTGAATTCATTCATTTATGAGGATGATAGTGAACACATGCCATGGCAACAAATGAACTCATAATGTACACTGCTGAAGACGGGCATAAAATTTAACATTAATATTCTTTTTGTTTGTCAAATAGTTTTGCAAGTCATCAGTGAAAGAATGTAATATAATCATAAGTAAGAGCACAAAGTAATTTTCTGCCATGAAAGTAACATTACAGATTTTAACATATCTCAACTGAGTTTCCCCCCCCCCGGGGGGGGCAAGCTTTACTGTAGTTGATGTCCAGTGTGCTAGCTCAGTTTTCCTCACTACTGAATTTTATAAACAAAAGAATGAAGCAAGTTGTATGTGTCCCCTCATAGCGATCCCACAATGCAAATGGAGCATGGATTATAATCACACAGAATTTATTGCAAATTATAGGAAATGAGGAATAAAGTGGTCCAGCATGTTAAAAATAAAATAAAATATTATATACTTTGTATTTAAGATAGACAATTATTATATTTGTTTTTAATAAGGCCCGTGATATTCTTTTTTTGCTCTAAATGGATATGTGCAAGACACTAGAAGTGACTCACTGAACTAGCATGGCTATTTTCTAAATCTGATAACTCTGATTAGTAAACTTGGCTCCTCTTATCTTCCCAAAGTTGATGGCTTTGCTTATGGCACCAGGGTCTCAGTAGAGCTGATCTATTTAAAACCCAAGGGCTATAAGTATTGATCCAGCTAATTCAGCCTGGGTGTCAAAAATTCTCCTTCTTTGGAAATTTCGACTAGGAATTTTATGAAACAGGAGGCTTAGGCAAGAAACAAAAGTCTATATGGCTATTTTAGAGTAAAAAGAAAAATCTGTGCCACAGCTGGAGAAAAATCCATATGCACCTAACAACACATCAAATACATGAAATAAAAACTGCCAAAAGTGAACAGAGAAATAGCTCAATAACATTAGCTATAGTCTCCAGTATTTTACTTATAATAATGAGTAGTGCATAGAGGGAAAAGATTAATGAGTAAATAAACTTGAATAAAACTATCAATCGAACAAGTGCCTACCTACAGAACACATATCCAGTAACAGCAGTGCATACACAGAGTGTTCTTAAGGCCAGCCCATAAGCAACCATAAAATAATACACAATCTATTCAAAAACATTAAAAACATACCAAATAGCATCATGTCCAACAAGGGAATAAAATTAGAAGAGAGTAGCAAAAAACATGGAAAAAATATATGTATATATATATTCATTTAGACACACTCCTGCCCTCCAAAGAAAAAAACAAAAACAAACAAACCCAATAGATCAATAAAGAGCTCAAAAATAAAACTTAAAGGTTACATGAAGTTGAATAAAATGAAAACATAAAATACTTAAACTTAATGGATATATATGTCAAAGTTTTAAAAAGAATAACTTTATATTCCTACATAACAAAGAATATCTGTGACTGTGTATGGAGCTCAGTGGTGCAGGGCTGGCCTGGTATGTACGGTGCCCTAGTTTCAATCTCCATCATCACAAAAACAGTTAAACAACCCTCAAATTGGTCAGGCATGGTGGCACACACCTGAATCCCAGCACTCCGGGTGCAGGGGTTGGAGAAGCTCTGTGAGATCCAGGCCAGTCCGATCTATATAATAATTCCCAGGCCAGCTGGAGCTTCAGAGAGACCCCTGTCTAAAAGGACCAAAAACCCTCCAAACAATACCTTAGCTTCTCAATTTACTACTCTAGAAAGAGAATAAATTCTTAAATTTAAAACAAACAGAAGTAGCCGGGTGTGGTGGCACACGCCTTTAATCCTAGCACTTGGGAGGCAGAGGCAGGCGGATCTTTGTGAGTTCAAGGCCAGCCTGGTCTACAGAGTGAGTTCCAGGACAGCTGGGGCTACAGGGAGACCCTGTCTAAAAAAAAACAAAAAAAAAAAAAAAAAAAAGAAGTAAACATGTGATAAAATTATAGTGGGACTAAATAAAATGCAGAGTAGAAAGGTTAATGGAGAAGTTTTAAAAGCCTTTTGTTGGGAAATACTGCAAAATTTACCTAGAATGACAAAGGGAACAAAAGAGAAATGCCTCAAATTATTGAAATAACTAATGAAGGACAATGCGTCACGATCCACCCTACAGAAATAAATTATTAAGAGAACTATGAAGAGCTACTACCAAAATACTAGCTGATTTACATAAAATCCTAGAAAGAGATAAACAAAACTATATCACAAAAGTGAATTTGGATAACAAATAGATTAAATTAATAATCAAAACAAAACCCACCACGGAAAGCTCTGGCCCACATGGTCTCGCTGGTAAATTATTCCAACATGTAATAAAGAATTAATACAATTTCTTCACAAATACCTCCAAAATTGTTTCAGGAAACTGTATTACCCTGAAACCAAGGCCAAAGGAAATGAGTCTATCTACTACAAGGTATCATTTATATAGACGTAAGAATACCTGCTAGGTGTGGTGACATATGCAACTTGAGAGGATCATGAACCCAGCCTGAACTGCATGAGGAACCTGTAAAAAAGAAATAAAAAAATACTTATGATACTAGCAAAACCAATCCAAAGACATTCATCAACCCTCTGACGTTGATGACCTGCCTTCCTCCCAACTATACAACACCTAAAGAGATAGAGCAAGCTGAGGACCATGGGTGTGAGCATGTGTGACTCAGGGACTTTGTGTGAGGTTGTCATTTTCTCTCACTTTATGTACTCCCTCCCTCCCATATCATTATCTGTGACTGCCCACATGGGTGTTTCTGGGGATGCTGACTGAAAATAAAATCTGACTTGGTTTGATTGTGAACCATTGTATGAGTTGTGCAAATGCTCAATATATATGAAAGAGACCAAAATCTGAACATCGATTGGAGCAAAACAAAAGCTGGGCTCCAGGGCTCACTAGGCACTTTTGCCAGGGCCTCTGGGATGGGCAGGGGTGGGTGAGTTTGGGGGAGCTGAGAACAAAGTTCACCAAAGACAAACTGGCACAGGGAGGTCTGGGGCAGCCTCCATTGAGGATGAGGACTATATGGCCCCTCGCTTTCTGGAAGCTCTATCTCTCCCAAAGGGCTGAGGTGATGTCTGTATGGGAGGACATGTGGAGGCCCCTCATCTAGATTCCTGGCCTCCCTCTCCTAAGATCTTTGCCCTTTCCCATCCATCCACTTCTCTGCCATACTCTAGATCTCATGAATTATTCTCTCTCCACCTCTACGTTCCATAAATCAAATGCGGTAGTAATATGTGCTGTTAGGAGCAGTGCTTTTCTTTTGTCCTGAAATTTTGGAAATTATGTGAGTAAGAATGAAGATTCTTGTTGCATTACCCAAAAACATATATTGATAAAGCCAAGGAGAGGATGAGGACCTTAAAATCTTGACCTAAAAATCACAGGACTGTGGATGTAGAGAATGTGAGCAACGTTAACTCTGAGAGCAGCACAGGCTATTTCCTCTGTCTCACAGCACTGATTAAGTGGCTGGAAACTTCTGAACTGCTGCTACAAGTGCACCCAAAGATCCACCTTCCATCCATTCAGGAATAAATTGATAGGAATTTCCTAGCCACAGAGGAAGAAAATGAGAATCAAATGTCAGAACAAAAGTGGAGCAAAAGTTTATACAGATCTGAAGGAAAAATCATGACCCAAAAATTCAGACTTCATAGCATCATTTGGGTTACTTTTAAGACAACAGGAATATATTTTTAGATGTATAATGGTACATAAATATTCCTCTAGTATTCTTTCCTTTAAAAAGTCCCACTCGCTGAAAGATAAATCAGGATGAAAAGACAAGTAACTAGGCATCGTTGGCACGGAATATGAAGAATGCATGAGAAACTGGGAAAGGATAAATTTAAGGGTAAAAGTAGCCATAAATATAGGTCTGAATGTCTTTGTCAAAATAATTTGTGAATAGAGAATCCAAACTGGAGCATTACAAAGATAAATTCAACAATAATCCACCGGGTTTATTGTACAATCACCAAGAATAAGACGACTTTGGAGAGATGAAAAGAGAAGAGAGAAACCGTGTAGATCAATGGGCCCATAATACCAAAAACTGAAAAAAAGAGCATGAATGGAAATGAAAAAAGGAAAGACCTAGGCGAAAAATAGTCACAAGCTCAGCATCTTCTTTACTTCTTCAAACTACTTTCTGTATCCCAACGCCAGGAATGGGAAACTTCTGGAAATCACCAGTTGTCACGCGCTGTAGTCTCGCTGGCAAGAACTTCATGCGGACAACAGGATTCTTCTGCAGCAGTATTTATTGCGCACAGCTCTTTTAGGAGAAGGACCCCGAAATGGGGCAGAAGCACTGCTTATATAGCAGTCTAGAGGGTTCGTGTATGCTCTGGATTGGTGCAGTGCCCTGATGCCTCATTAGCATGCCCAAAGCGTGGGCTCAGAGAGCGCGGGCTCAGAGAGCGTGGGCTCGGAGAGTAGTAGTCATGCGCAGTTTGTCTAATGCAAAGGCAACGGTGGGAAGCGGCTTGTTGTTGTTCTAGCGACTCAGGAAGTTGGCGCCATCTTAGGGCGTGGTACAGCACACATTGTTTGTGTGGTAGGCTGCCAACAGTTCCCCCTTTCTGTTTTAATAGAGCAAGGTCTCTGGGCCACAGCTGACTGTTGAATTTGACAATCCTCCTGAATATTCAGGGGCGACATGACCTGTCAGAGACTCTTAAAATTGGCTGGGAGAATGCCTGTCTTAGGTTGCCTCTGCAGAGGTATTCCTTACCCGTCATGGGGTGGACAGACAGCTTTTGGTCTGTTCCCTGTCTTAGGTTGGTAATACTTGCAGCAGGTCTTACACGTCATTGACTACTTCTCCAGCATACTAAGCCAAATGTTTGGGGAGGAGCCTGCTTCCAAAGCCACAAGGGCCTGTGCAATGACTACTTTATCGCGCTGATGCTGGGCACGGAGCCTACACATAATCCAGAGCATAATTATAATCCCTCCACATAGAAATAGGCCAAACCCTGCCACCCCTGCCCATTGTTTGAAGTGTGAGATGGCAGCAGTAATCCAGGAAGCCAGTCCTTCAGCAAGGGAGGCGTCCACTCTAGTCGAGTTCATGGTGACAATAGCCATATGAAGTTGGTTCATCAAGCTGTCAAATTCTCCAGTCCAATTACCTAAAAGATATCTAGACAATTGGTTAGACAAATTTGCTGCCCTTGTGAAGTTTTGATATTGGATGCTGGTCACACATAGGCCAGAATATTTCCACTCACAGCCAAGCTGGGCTAGACCCTTTGGCTGAGAGATAGGCCATCATCATTGGCCCTCCCAGGCGTATCAGGGGCATCAAACCATGCAGCAGTTTGATTATACATTTGAACACATTCTGAGCTGTCATTTATATTACTTACCTTATGGAAGCACAAGCTGCCACTTAATATGAAGCTTCTATTTTCATTAATGCTAGCTAGTTCTATATCTAAAGGCAAATAGGGTACATCTAAAGATGAATTAGTACTAAAGAGGCGGGGAAAGAGTTTAACATCATGATGAACTGGCATTGGCCTTGGGAACACCGACAGTATCCCCCAGCTGTCCTGGGACTCCCAGAGATTTGCCTGCCTCTGCCTCCCAAGTGCTGGGATTAAAGGCAAGCGCCACCATGCCCGGCTACAATTATCCCCTTGTAAGGGCTGTAACAAACAGCCTTTTAAAGGCAAACATCAGCAACACTTTTTCCCTTCTCTATATAATACAGATTACATAAAGGCAGACAAATCCACATTTATGGAAAGCATTAAGCATTTGCTGCATGGAAGATTTTTTAGTTCTAATACTAGTAGTACAGAGTCACAGAGCATATTTTTAACACTTAACTTGCAGGTTCATTGAATATGGTTATGTTTTTAACTCCTGGAATAAATGGGTAGCTGTTTTTAAATCTCTACTGACAAATTAATTGAAATAGCTCTGGTTAAGCATTGATATTTAGAAAAAAAGTAAAAATCAAATGGTTTATTGTTGGTTTTTGCCATTTGGTAGCATTTACACACAGGCTTCGATCTTCAGAATACCCTGGATTCAGTAGAAAAACCTTTTAAATGAAGTTTTTTACAATAGAAACTTCTCAGCAGTCAAAATTTAAGACTGAAAAAAATACATACAAAACATACTTTTCTGAAAACACTTAACTTTGAACAAAGCACCAAACTACACAAATGCAGAATGAAAACAGCGTTTCAACTCCACCAAAAGTAGTCATCATAAAAGGTGTAAAAGTCACCTAACTTCACTAGGCACTGTTCACTTTTAAAACAGAAGACAATAGAAAATATTGTCCACAAACAATATTCCAGCTCTGTGGCAGGTTTCAGAGTCTTCAACTTCATGCTTTGCATAAGGCGGTGGAGCTGAAGGCAGGGGAGCGGGAGAGCTATGGGACCTGTTTACTTTCAGTTTTAACCTTTTCTTTTGCCGGGCGGGGCGAAAGTGTTCATTTTTGTACTGGGCTGCTTCCTCCTCTAATTCCTCCTCCTCAGATGGCGGTAATTCCTCATTAGAATCTGAATCACTTAATGTCAGGGCTTGTAGGTCTCTAAATGGGTATAAGGTACCTTTATTAATAATCTCGCTAGCATCCTCTTTTTTCTTTGAATGCGCATCTAACCTTTCACTCCGTTCTGTTTCTGACATGCTTTCCTGAAGGTCCACAAGGGCTTGTTGTCCTTCCCTAATTTCTTTTTTACAGTTTTGATCTTCCCAGCAAGAGAGAGTAAACAATGGTACAAGGACAATTACAACAGCCAATAAAATAATTAGGCAAGCTTCCAATCCCTCTAGATCATCAGAGAAAAGCATATCTCTCAGAACTAACTTTAAAATTACAACCTGAGCGCAATTCTGAATCCACTTCGGAAGTCAAAGGGTCCTCTCGGCGCCAGCGATGACAAGTTCCCAGTTCCGGGTCTTCGGCACCACTTGTAGCGCGCTGTAGTCTCGCCGGCAAGAACTTCACGCGGACAACAGGATTCTTCTGCAGCAGTATTTATTGCGCACAGCTCTTTTAGGAGAAGGACCCCAAAATGGGGCAGAAGCACTGCTTATATAGCAGTCTAGAGGGTTCGTGTATGCTCTGGATTGGTGCAGTGCCCTGATGCCTCATTAGCATGCCCAAGGTGCGGGCTCAGAGAGCGCGGGCTCAGAGAGCGTGGGCTTGGAGAGTAGTAGTCATGCGCAGTTTGTCCAATGCAAAGGCAACGGCGGGAAGCGGCTTGTTGTTGTTCTAGTGACTCAGGAAGTCGGCGCCATCTTAGGGCGTGGTACAGCACACATTGTTTGTGTGGTAGGCTGCCAACAACCAGTCTCTCATATTCCTAAAACATAAAGAAGTAAACAGACACAGAAAGACGGCCCCAAAATATAATTTTAGCAAAAAACTGGGCTACCAAGCAGAGTGAATGAGAGTAGTTAGAGTTACCCCCAAAGCACCTGTACCAGATGTGGTTCTGGGGGCTCCCCACATTTAACTTAGGCCTCACAACAACCCTACCAAGCAGGTGTTTCTGTTATTTGTTTTCTTGTGGCACAGATAAGAAAATGGAGGCATAATAAAAATTAGGTCACTGACCTGCCACAATTAAATGACGCTTGAGCTCTATAGGTTTGAGTTCTGAGCTGGCTTGTGCCATTTGTTTTCTTTTCCACAATACACTTCAAAGAGATTTTTGTTGAAGTATAACATACACATAAAAAGTACATATGTTTTAAGCATGTAGTTCCACCAACTGTCACAATGAACCCACCTGTTTAGCATCAAGGAAGCCTCCTTACACAGATGGGTGGTCGCTAACCTGACTTCTAAAAACATAAAATATTTTGATTATTTTCGTGTCTTTATGAATAAAATATGTACTATATACATTCAGGTCTGGCTTCTTTGGATCAGTTTTATGTTGTGAGATTCATCCACACCCATGTGGGCATTGCACTATTTAATATTCTACTTTATGCCTATCGAATTTTACCCACTTTGCTCATGGTGGATACTTAGGTGAATTTCAACTTGGGCTTTTAAGAAATATTTCCATGAACATTCTAATAATGTTGATCATGCCAGAGTCTTGCTGTAGAAACAGGGTGTTTTTTTTTTAATTTTGTTGAGCTATTGTGCATTTCATACAACCTTTCCCAATCAAATTTAGACCCATTTCCCCATCCATGTCCCTGCACACCAGAGCTCATGCATTCTGCCATACATGTTATCCTGCCTTGCATCTTGTTCTTAGTCTTTTTTTTTTAACTTTTTTGATGTAGAAGTTTACTCTTTTGGTCAGTTCTTTGAACACGTCTTTTGTTGTTGTTGTTCCCTTTAATTTTACATTACTCCAAAATATGTGTATAGACACTCCATGCATATACCAAAATGACAGGCTCTGAAAATAAGCTCTAGGTTAATTCCAAAAACATGTTTGGGAGTCACACTTTAACAGTAATGTTGCCTGTAGGTAAAAAGAAACATAGCTTTACATTCCTAAGTTACGTAGGAAGTTGATGTATGTTTTAATGTACTTAGAACTTGGGAAAATAGAGACATAAACTTTAAGCTATATCTATAGTAGCATCAGTCAATGTGGGTATTATATTACTAAAAAATTACCCAGCTTAACTTACACATAAGGGTTTTGTGTCAGGATCCACAAATGAGGGACACCATATGTCCTTTGTTTTTCTGGAACTGTGTTACTTCACTTAGCACAATGGCTTCTATTTCCATCCATTTGCCTGCAAATTTCATGATGTAGTCTTTATTTACCTCTGCATAGAACTCCATTGTGTAGATGTACCACATTTTCTTTATCCACTTATCAGTTGAGGAACATTTGCGTTTCTTCCAGCTCTTTGCCATTGTGAAAAGAGCTGCAATAAACATGGTTGTACGTGTATCTCTGCAAAAGGATGAATCTTTTGGGTATATACCTAGGAGAGGTATGACTGGGTCAAATGGTAGGCTCATTTTGAGTCTTTTAGGAGTTCTCCACACTGATTTCCATAGCAGTTGCACAAGTTTACATTCCCACCAGCAGGCAATGAGTATTCCCCTTTCCCCACAGCCTCTCTAGCATTTGGTATCATTTGTTGTCTTGATCATAGCCAGTCTTACTGGAGTAAGATGAAATCTTAAAGTGGTTTTAATTTGCATTTCCTTAATTACTAATGATGTTAACCCCCTTTTTTTGTAATTTTATTTATTTCTGTATGTGTATGAATGTACTGTCTGCATGCAGGTTTGTGCACCCGTGTCGTGCAATGCCGCGGAGGTCAGAAGAGGGCGTCGGATTCCTCTGGAACTGGAGTTCTCCTGGAATTAGAGTTTCTGATGGTTCTAGGCCGCCATGTGGGTGCTGGGATCGAACCCGGGTCCTCTGCAAGAGTGGTCGGCGCTCTTAACCGCTAGGCCATCTCTCCAGCCACGTTAAACCCTTTTTAAAATGTTTCTTAGTTATCATCACTTCTTCATTTGTGAAGTCTCTTTTCAGCTCTTTACTCCATCTTTTGATTGGGTCATTTGTTTTCTTGCTTTTTTGTTTTTTGAGTAATTTATATATTCTGGATGTTAGTTCTCTGTCAGATATATCACTGGTGAAGGTTTCCTCCCACTCTGGGTTTTCTCTTCACTTTTTTGACCATTTCTTTCGCTGTGCATAAGCTTTTGAGTTTAATGAGGTCCCAGTTGTCCATTGTTCACCTTATTTCCTGTGCAGCTGTTGTCTGAATTAGAGTCTTTTCCTATGTCTATATTTTGTAGGTTACTGCCAACATTCTCTTCTATCATTTTCAGAGTTTCAGGTTTCACATTGAAGTCTTGATCCATTTGGAGTTGATATTTGTAGAGGGTGAAATGTAGGGGTTTAGTTTTATTCTTATAAAAGTGGTGATCCACTTTTGCCAACACTATTTGCTGAAGATGCTGTCTTTCCTTCCTTTGGACTTGGCCCCTTTGTCAAATATGAGGTGGCTGAAATTTCATGTACTCAAGTTTGGATCTTCAATTTTGTTTCATTGATCTACTGATCTCTTTTTGTGCCAGTACAGGCTGTTTTTATGACTATAGCCCTGTAATATAGTTTGAAGTCTGATATAGTAACCACTGACCCCCCCCCAGCATTGCTCTTTTTGCTGAGGGTTGCTTTGAATATCTGAGGTCTTTTGTTATTCCAAATGAATTTTAGGATATTTTGTTTCTAAGTCAGTGAAGAAACTCATGGGAATTTTAATTGGGATTGCATTGAATCTGTATATTAATTTGGGTACAATGATCATTTTTACAATATTAATTCTTCCAATCCATGAGCATGGGAGGTCCTTTGATCTTCTGATGTCTTTTTCAATCTCTTTCTTCAAGGGTTTAAATTTTTTGTTGCAGAGATAGTTAGTGACTTTGGTCAGGCTTGTTCCAAGATATTTTTGAGGCTATTGTGAATGGAAAGGTCTCCTTGTATTCCTTCTCCAATTGCTTGTTGTTGGTACTGATTTTTCTAGGATAATTTTGTGTCCCAGCACTTTACTGAAACTATTAATCATTTTTAGTTTTCTAGTGGAGTTTTTAATGTCCCTTAGGTAAACGTTCATGTCAGATGGAAAAAAGGAATAGTTTTACTTCCCCTTTTCTAATTAGTACTTCTTTAATTTCCCTTTCTTGTCTTATTGCTCTAGTGAGTGTTTCAACCAGCTTCCTGCCTTTAAGGGGAATGCTTCTAATTTTTCCCCATTTAGAATGATGTTGGGTGTGTTGTATATGGCTTTAATTATGTTGAGGAATGTTCCCTCCACTCCAATTCCCTCTAGGACTTTAAACATGAAGGCATGTTGAATTCGTAGAAGGCATTTTCTGCATCAATTTAGATGACCATATGGATTTTTATCTTTCAGTCCATTTATGTGCTTTATGTCATTTATTGATTCATGTATATTGAATCCTTCCTGTGTCTCTGTTATAAATCCAACTTTGTTGTGGTGGATGACTTTTATGATGTGTGCCTGTATGCAGTTTTCAAGTATTTTATTGAGAAATTTTGTATCTATATTCATTAATAACATGGGTCTATAATTTTCGGTTTTTGTTGTTTTATCTTTGCTTGGTTTTGGTATTAGAGTAATGCTGGCTTCATAGTAGGAATTTGGGAGAGTTCCCTCTGTTTCTATTCTTTTGAATAATTTAAATAATAGTGGTTGTAGGTTTTCTTTAAGTGTTTTATAGAATTCTGCTGTAAATCCATCCATGCCCATTTTTTTTTAGGTGGGAGATTTTATATTACTGTTTCAGTTTCTTCATATGTTATGGATCTGTTTAAGCAGTCAATCTCTTCTTTGGTCAAGCTTTTGTGATTTCCATTATTTCATATATTCATCCATTTCTCTTGAGTTTTCAAATTTATTAGAGTATAGGTTTTTAAAGTATTCTCATATTATTATCTGAATCTTTTTGTTATCTGTTGTGGTATTGCCTTTTTCATTTCTAATTTTGTTGATTTGGAGTTGCTCTTTCTTTCTTTTGGTTGTCTGGGGCTAGAGGTCTATCTATCTTGTTTATCCTTTCAAAGAACCAACCCTTGGATTCATTGATGCTTTGTATTGTTTTTCTTTGTTTCTATTTCATTGAACTCCACTCTGATTTTTGTTATTTCTTCTTGTCTGTTGGGTTTGGGATTCGTTTGTTGTTGTCTCTCAAATGTTTTTAGTTGCAGTGTTAGGTCATTTATTTGTGCTCTTTCTGTTTTATTAATGTAAGCACTTAGAGCTATAAATTCCCCTCTTAGGACTGCTTTTAAAGTGTCCCATAGGTTTGGTTGTGTTATATTTTCCTTATCATTTAATTCCAGGAATACTTTTATTTCTTTCTTTATTTCTCCATTGACCCATTCATTATTCAGGAGTGTGTTGTTTAGTGTCCATAAGATTTGTAGATAGTAAGGCTTCTTCTGGTGTTGAAATTAAGCTTTATTGCACTGTGATCTGGTAGAATGCAGGGAATAATTTCAATTTTTTTGTGTTTGTTGAGGTTTGTTCTCTGTCCCAGTATGTGTTTGTTTTTGGGTGCTGAATAGAAAGTATATTCTTTGGTGTTTGGGTGGAATATTCGGTAGATGTCTGTTAGGTCCATTTGGTGTATCGTATTGTTCAGTTCAGATATCTCTCTATTTGTCTTTTGTCGGATTGACCTGTCTAATGGGCACAGTGGGGTGCTGAAGTCCCTTACTATTAGTGTGTGGGGATTATTCTGTGCCGTTAAGTCCTATAGAATTATGCTTATGAAGTTCAGTGCACCAGGGCTTGGTGCATATATATTCATTATTGTGAAATTTTCATTATTCCTTTCATGAGAATGTAGTGACCTTCTACACTTTTTGATTAGTTTTAATTAGAAGTTTAGTTTGTCTGGTATTAAAATAGCAACCCTTATTTACTTCTTTAGTACCATTTGCTTAGAATATTTTTTCCATCCTTTCACCTTAAGATAGTGCCTGTCCTTGAAGATAAGATGGGTTTCTTATAGACAGCAAAAAGATGGATTCAACTTCTTAATTCATTCTCTCAGTCTGTGTCTTTTGATTAGGCGTTTCAGACCATTAATATTTAAAGTTATTATTGAGAGATGTATATTGCTGCCCATCAATTTAGTTTCTGTTTGCGTTTTTTTATCTGGGTCTGTATTTCCACAGTTGTACCTCCATTAATTACTTTCTCTTCCTGCTTGGAAATAAGTCATTCCTTTCTTCTGCTGATTGTATTGCTTCAAGTATTTTCTGAAGGGTTGATTTTTTTTTGGACATGTATTCTTTCAGCTTGTTTATGTCATGAAAGATTTTTCTTCCTCCTTCAACTATAATAGACATTCTTTTTCTAGGTAAAGTATTCTGGGTTGGCATCTATAGTCATTTAGAACTGGGAATACTATGGTCCAAGCTCTTCTGGCTTTCATCATTTGCATTCAAAAGTCAGCTGTAATTCTGATGTATTTCCCTTTATATGTGACTTGTTTTCTCTTGTACTTTTAAGTATTCTGTCTTTGTCTTTTTCATCTAGTGTTTTTACTATGGCATGGGGAATTTCTTTTCTGGTTCTATTTGGTGCTCTATGTGCTTCTTGTATTTGTAGGGTATGTCTTTCTTCAATTTGGGGCAATTTTTATCCATAATTCAGTTAAAGATGTAGTCAATACCATTATTCTGCGGTTCTTCTTCTTCCTCTCTACCTATGAGGCATAGGTTTGGTCTTCTAATTTCCTAATTATTCCACACCTGTGGGTTTTTTTGTTTGTTTGTTTGTTTGTTTGTTTGTTTTTTGTCTTTTCGAGACAGGGTCTCCCTGTAGCCCCAGCTGTCCTGGAATTCACTCTGTAGACCAGACTGGCCTTGAACTCACAAAGATCCGCCTGCCTCTGCCTCCCTAGTGCTAGGATTAAAGGCGTGCGCCACCACTCCCGGCTCCACTCCTGTGTTTTTAAAAATTTTTCATAATCTTTACATGAGTGTTCCACTTCTTCCATGTTATCTTTCAGTCTTGATTTCTATTTTCTACTTCATTAATTTCATTACTGAGGCTTTCTCCCATGCTTTCCTGGTGGCTAGCTGAGTGTTCAATTTCCTTTTTCATTTCAGCCTGAGTTTTCCTCAGTATTTCTATATCTCTTGTGAATTAATTCCAAAGTTTATCATTCTCTTCTTTTAGACTATATCTCCTTCTAGTTCTATGATTCGTTTGTTTGTGTGTTCTTTAAATTCCTTGAACTCTTTAAGTATGTTTACAATAGTTCTTTTAAGATCTGTGTCCTAAGTTACTTAGGCTATGGGGTCCTCATTGTAGGGATCTTCTATAAGATTTGTAGTATGTAGTGGGGACTTATTATTTGGGTTTTTCATGTTATTATTTCTTCATTGTGATTTTGGCATGTGGATTTTTTTTGTTGTTTGTATTCTGTTACAAAACTCAAGTGTTTCTTAGTTGAATAGAAGAATGACTTTTCCTTCAGATGCCTTTGTGGACTTCTTATTAGGTATGAAATGCTGGATGGTTTAAGCTTCAGGTTTTCACTTTTGATTTTGTATTGGAGCAACCAGCTAGTTCTCATGGATCCAGTCTGGAGCTTCTCCAGAGGCCCGGGACAGGTAACAGTCGAACCCTACACCATGTGTGGTATGCCTACCAGTTCTCCTGGGCTAGCTGTAAGGATCTGGATCTGGATCTGGATCCAGGTCCAGGAAAGCCTGGCCTGGAGCCAGAGGAGGGGCACGAGGTTTTCCTTAGGTAATGGATTGGGATTCTGGAATATCTCTGGATGCAAGAAAAATGGACCTCCGGGCTTGTGTCTCACCGGCTGAGTGCCTGAGTCACTTGTGTGGGAGTCTGGCCTCTGGCTGGGTGGATGGAACTCTGTCTCCCTTGCCAGGAGGTGGATCTGCAGCCACAGGGAGCCAGGAGCCAAACTGGAGCTAAGAGCTAAACCTGAGCCTGAGATATGGTCCAGGCACAAGGGCATCTGGGTAGACAGGCATGCCCAGTCTTGCTTGCTGGGAGCAGGGAGCCAGAATGAATATGCATGGACATGTCCAGGGTTATGTCTTATCCCCAGGAACAGGGAACTGGGCACCAGGTGCTGGAGCCCCAGCTGTGCAAGTTGGAACTGGAGCTACAGGGACTTGGGAGTTGGGTTTGGGGAGCCAGGTGCTGGGTGCCAGGAGCAGGGAGAGGACAGAGCCTATTGAACTGGAAATGGAGATTTAGCA
Organism: Rhizomys pruinosus; assembly: GCA_009823505.1. Taxonomy (NCBI): domain Eukaryota; kingdom Metazoa; phylum Chordata; class Mammalia; order Rodentia; family Spalacidae; genus Rhizomys; species Rhizomys pruinosus. Next base: position 2,002,203 of record VZQC01014834.1, read on the forward strand.
GATGCTAATGGGCCTCTGATTAGGTGGGCAGAGTTTGCATTTGTAAGCTTTGCGTTTTTTTGTAAGACTTCATTTGTGAAAACACTAAATAAACATTTAAATTTATACACAGTTGGGTGGGCATGGTGTAATCCCAGGATTTGGTGGCTAACACCAGAGGATCATATGTTTAATGCCAGTCTTGGCTTCAAGTCAACACTCCGTCTCAAAAATTAAAAAAAAAAAAAAAAAGAAACAAAAACCCATTACTCCACCAGACAAATGAGTCTATGAAGGAATAGACAATACAAATACAACCAAACAACTGAATCATCTACTTTTCACCCGAATTCACTACATTCTACATTGCTGAATTTTGTTTTCTTTTATGTATTGGAAACTTTTCTATACTAAACACACATTCAATATACCAAATAACAAAATATCTTAGTCCTAAAAACACCAGGAGGTATTTAAACAGTACTAATTGTTATGGTAGGTTTCTTTGGTATAGACACAGATGTTTGGATGGTATGTTAATTCATGATTTACATTTTCTTCTGTTAAGTATGGCAGGGTCTTCGTGTGGTTTATAACTTCTCCTAACCATTAGAGGATGTAAGCTTGTGGCATCAGCCATGGGTTATTCCTCCAAGGAGAGAGCTAATAGCCAATTAGATTTGGGATATACAGACATATGGCTGGCACTGCTGCACAGTATTTCCAGGCAGATGAGGTGTAACTGGTGCTTGACTCAAGGAGACCTATATTTGCTTTATTGGTTTAGTGGTCTTTGGTAATACTCTCTGGCATCCCAGAGATCATCTGTATACTTGCAAGTGTGGTCTCCATACATCTTTCCCATGTTTATATCAGGAATTGTGTGTGCTTCACTAGTAGGATCGAAAGGCTATATATTATACTGTTTAATACCTAAATATCTAATTGCATGTGCTTCATTAGTAGGATCGAAAGGTTATGCCTGGACAAGCTGGCAGTCCATGAAAGAAAACAGCCAGAACTGACTAGAGACCAAGACATCAGCTCCAGAGAAAGTAGAGTGTTTTGCTTCTCATCCACCTGTGCCCCTTTTCTAAGCCTAGGGAACAATCTGCGGAAGAGGGGGAGAGGTAGAATGTAAGGGCTTCGATTCGGGTTAATGGTGAAACTACAACAATATAGACTGGACACTCATTTGATCAACTTGATTGAACATACAAGCCCCCCCTGCTGGATGGTGGGACCCATGAGCTGTGTGGGTTTGGGCACAACTGCTTGCAAATTGGTTTTACATGAAGGATGCTTGTACTCACAAATTATCACTTATTGTTAAAAAAATGAAAACAAAACAAAACAAAAAAGCAGAGAAAGATGCAGGAAACTTACAGCAGAATGCATGATCTGGGATGGGTAGGAGTGGGGTGGGGGGAAGGGAAGGGGATATATGCCTGAACTGAATTGGAAAATGTTGTATGAAATACACAAAGCATCAAAAAAAAAAAAAAACACCAGGAAGAACACACAAACACACACAGACATATGCACACATACACAGATATATGCATATGTACACATAGAGACACATACACATGAAGACATACACATGCATGCATACATACACATATGCACACATACACACAGAGAGACACACACTCACATACTTATATACATGTATATGCAGAGACATACACTTATATGTGTGTATATATACACATATATACACATACACAAATACAGAGAGACATACACATAGGGACATACACACAGAGACATGCACAAAGACACACCCATATACACATGTACCAAACACAGAATGACATACAGTGAGAGAGACATAGACAAACATACACAGAAACAAACATACACAGAGATATACACACATACACAAACCCACATGCACACAGACACACAAAAATATGCACACACAATTAAAAGTTACAGTATTTAAAAGAAAAGCTGGAAAGTAAACTTTTTTTTAAGTCACAAGCCATAATCATAAATGTTGCCACATTTGGACTATGAGAAGCAATATTATGAAAATAATCAGCTTTTTATTTCCATAAATGCTGGAAAGAATTTCAAATGTGAAGTCAAAAAGAAGAAGCCTAAAGAAATTTTAATTATAAGAATATTGCTGAGAATTTCTATTGAAGGCAGAACAACAAAAAAGTCAGGAACAATCTCTCTCACAACCAGAGAGAAAGCACCATCTAGACACAAATCTATAAGCAGAAATTTCCAGAGTCTACTAAAGTGGTCTTTATAATGTTGGTAGTAACAGCTTGGATGATTTCAAACGTGGTAATTTTTAAATCCTTCATCTCCCAAGTCAAACCATGAAGACACGCTAGACTTCCTAGCACCAACACTGAAAACAATCTGCTGAAAAGACTACGTGCCCTAACAGTTGATTAGTTTTGTTTTATATTTTTTGAAGTAATTGTCTTTGGAGAACACATATCTCAAAGAACTTATATTTCAGAGACAAACTTTTTAATAACTCTCATGTAGTGAGTTGAATGCAGTCCCACAGTCCCTCCCCCCAAATATGCCCTTTCCCAAATCCCCAGACGCATGGCCATTACATTATTTAGGAAAAAGAAAAAAAGGTCTTTGCAAATATAGTTAGATTAATGTGAGACCATCCAGTTCATTCTTATAGGAGAAAATGGAGGAGAAAACAGAGAAAAGGGTTGATCATTTGGGGGGTGGCAGAGGACTCGGTGAATAAGATCATTTGATGCACAACTGTGAGGATCTAAGTTCTTATCCTAGCACCCATGCATGACCCCAGTCTGTGGAAACTAGAGACGGGAGAATCATTGTCACTTCCTTTTTGCCAGCCTAGCTCAAATTTACTTAGTGACCTTGTCTCAAGGATATAAGTCAGAGAAGGATATCCTATGACATCTTCCTTTGGCTACAGGAATACACACATATGCCACATACATACCACTTTGTGTGTGTCTCTCTGTGTCTCTGTCTCTCTCTCATACACACACACACACACACACACACACACACACAAACACACACACAGTCATGTGAAAATGAAGGCCATCAAAAAAAGGTGGGATCCAGGAGAGCTGGAAGACACAGTGATCCACCTTGGACCTTTAGAGGGCACAGCACCCTACTGACATCTGACTTTTGGATTCCTGCTCTCTAACACTGTGAAGTGAAAAACCTTTGTTATCTTAAGCACTAAATTAGCAATAACTCATATGGAGCTCTTTTGTCCGTCTCATAACAATTGGCAGGCTGCAGCCCTTGATGTCTACTTCTGAAAGAAAACTTTAAGGGTTTTTTCAAGGTAAAATATCATTTTTATTGTAACATTTATGTAATTTTAAACCACTGAATATAGGTAAAATCATGCTATCAATTTTATTAAATTCTTTGTGTAACTCATCAAATTTTTCATTGTTTTTCTTCTCATTTCATTTCCCCCACAATCTCTGTGGCTTTGATTGTATGTTTTTGCCTAAAGCTGTGATTTTTATGAAAATCACATTGCACATTACACGGTAGCAGAATTGAACAAATATATATATATATATATATACATATATATGATAAATATATGTATACATTATTACTGAGCTGTACCCAGGGTATTTCTAGTCTCACAGTGAAATATAATTGTGAAACATTGTACTTTAGCTGATATTGTCAATTTTCAAAATAATATACTGTCACTAGTAGTCACAAGATTTCTAGAGTTTTTGCATCATGGCCAATGAAATTTTTGGTGGTATCCATTTTTATTTATTAAGATGAGCTGGAAAAATACCTCAGCAGCTAAAAGTGCTCATTGCTCTGCAAACTATCTGAATCCAGCTCCCAACACCCACATCAGGCAGCTCACAATTGGTAACTCCTAGTCCAGGGAACCCAATGCCTTCTTCTGTCCTCTGTGGGAACTGTACACATGTGACATAATCACACAGACACAGACACATATACAGGTATATATAAGTAACAACAAATTTTTTTAAAGAGATGAGTATGTAGTAGAATGATTTTAAAGAATATTTTCTAGTGAAATGAGATTTACAAAAGCATCTGATGAAATCATTTGCCCATTTTATTGCATTGTTGATCATTTCTTACTTATCTAGAATTTCTTCATAGGCCTTTCCATCCCATCTGTGTTCTTATAACATTTATTCATCTCAGTAGAGTTTAACTTGTTTATTGTCATGATCTATGGTGTTGTGTTCTGTTTAAGAATTCATTGGTGGGGCTGGAGAGATAGCCTAGCGGTTAAGAGCACTGACTGCTCTTACAGAGTACCCGGGCTCGATCCCCAGCACCCACATGGCGGTTGAGAACCGTCTGTAACTCCAATTCCAGGAGAACTCCAGTTCCAGGGGAATCCGAGACCCTCTTCTGACCTCCGCGGCATTGCACGACACGGGTGCACAAACCTACATGCAGACAGTACATTCATACACATATAAAAATAAATAAAATGTAAAAAAAAAAAAAAGAATTCATTGGCAACCTTATAGGTATGGCACAAGATTCTGGTGTGTTCCCCTCTAAATGATTATTACCTTTATCTTAACATTTAGCTATATAAACTCTCTGGAATTTATTTTTGCTTAAATGACAGAGGGATTAAATACTTTTCATTAATATGGAAAGTCAAAATGCACTCAGAAATGTTTGCTGAAAAGATCATTATTCCAATAACATGTTGCACATCTATGCAAAGAAAACAGTCTAGTTTTCTTCAGACTATGTTTTTTTTCTGTTTCCTGCCCTATTTTCCTGGCTGGGATCTCTAGTACTCTGTTGAATAGACTTAACAATAACCAACTTCTATGGCAGACAGAATAATGGCTCCCAGAGACACCCATGCCATATTCCCTAGAATTTGTGAATATGGTACCTTCCATGGAAATAGGTTTCACAGACTGATGTTGAATACAGCTCAAGGTTCAGAGATGATCCTCTAGGACCCATGTAGGCCTTGTCTAGTTGAATGTGTTCTTAAAAGTAAAAGGCCTCGAAATCCAGATCCTCCTGCCTCTGCCTCCTTCAGCAAATCCTACCAGTGGGCGCCACCACCACCTGTGCCCCTTTTCTAAGCCTAGGGAGCAATCTGCGGAAGAGGGGGAGTGGTAGAATGTAAGGGCTGCGATTGGGGTGAATGGTGAAACGACAGCAATGTAGTCTGGACACTCATTGATCAACTTGATTGAACATACAACCCCTCACCCCCCGCTGGATGGTGGGGCTGTGGGGGTTTGGGCACAACAGCCTGCAAATTGGTTTTATATGAAGGATGCTTGTACTCATGGATTATCACTTATAGCTAAAAAATGTAAAAAAAATTTTTTTTAATTTTTTTGTTTTTTTTTGTATTATTTTTTTTTTTTGTTTGGGTTGGGGTTGGGGGGAAGGGAAAGGGAAATATGCCTGAACTGAATTGGAAAATGATGTATGAAAGGCACAAAGCATCAATAAAAAAAAAAAAAGTAAAAGGCATTTCCCATTCGTGACCACTGTCACATCTCTTCAGTGTGGAAAGGGCGACAACTCAGAGAACATGATGGCCGTGTGGGTTTTGAAAATAAAGAAGTCTACTGCAAAAGACATGCTAGAAGCTGAAGAAAAGCAAGGATATATGTTCTTCCCTACAGCCTTCAATATAGTGTAGTACTGCCCTATTAGTCTCCATAAATAAATGCTTTCCTTAGGGCTGGAGAAATGACTTACCAGTTCAGAATATCAGATGCTCTTGCAGAAGACAGGGGTTCGAGTACCAGCACCCACAAGGCAGCTAAGAATCATTCATAAGTCTAGTTCCAGGGGAATCCAATGCCTTTTTCAGAATGCACAGGCATTGCAAGGTGCACTTACACACATGCAGGCAATATACTCATACACATAAACTAAAAAATATAAAGAAATAAAACATTGAAAATAAGTATTTGGAGCATTGGAAAATCAGCTTTGTGCTTGCTCCTGGGCCTTAGCTGCCCAAAAAAAGCAGAGTGGTATCTGACCATTAAGCCATGAGGTTGCATATACACAGCAGCTCTCCCTTGTCAAATTAGAGCTGTGTTGAAATTGAGATCAAGTGGGCTCCAAAGGCACAGGTAAGTCACAGAGGAAATGACCAAGTTGTTCATGGCTCCTACTGCTGACATTCCCTTTGTTCTCCCAGCTTACAGCAGTGGCCTTCTGGGGAGTTTATTTTGACCTGTTGGTTGAGGAAGAGAAAACTCGTGCCTGGTTTATGAAGGGTCCTGAAAAATATGCAGGCATACCCAATAGTGCACAGCCACATCTACCATCTCTGAAAGTCAATAGTGAAGGCAAATCCTGAGCAATGCATCCTTTTTCTCAAGTGCAGGAAAAGCTAAAAGTATGAGTCTATACCAGTGAATAAGCTCTGGAAAATGGTTTGGCTAAATGGTCAGCCACTTATAAGAAACATGATTAGAAAATTGATGACAAGAAGGCCTGAAGAGGTAGATGTCACTAAATCTTTCTCACTGTGCAACAAATGGGAAGCTATTTGAGTTACAGATAAGTGTTTGAAACTGGGTCATTCTCAGGAGGAGGGTTTTAATAAGTGACTCATACAAACAATTTATTGAGAGCAGTGTTTCTCTGGCTTAGCCATGCCTACATTGCCCAGTTTGCTCATGGGCACAGTGACAGAGAATGAGACTTAAAGAACTCCTCAATCCCAGTTACTGGATTCTGCACAAACTTTCTTACAGGAGCCCGGGTTTCCACTTCTGTCCTCTGCGAGCTGCTGGAGAGACAACAGCATTAGTAAACTTGCTTGGGCAGAGTTTCTCCCAGGAAAAGCTCAGGTTGCTGAGGCTCCATTTACCATACAGGCTTGCTTTCTTTCTTTTTTTCAAAGCCAATTTTTATTGAACCTTTATGCATTTCATACAAAATTTCCAATCAAATCTAAACCTATGCCCCACCACCCCACCACAACTCATGCATTCTGCCAAACATGTTTTTCATCTTTTTTTCAGTCTCTTTTAAAATTTTCGATGCAGAAGTTTACTGTTTTAGTCAGTTCTTTTTGTTGTTGTTGTTGTTCCTTCCAATTTGCATCACTCCAAAATATGCATATACATATGTCACATATATCATAGGTTTTAGCATCTTCGGTTTATGATTTTTTTTAATTAGGTTGAAAGATCTCATGTTTCAAGTCTCCCTCTTGGCAAGCCCAAACAACCATCAGTTTTGCCCTTGTGCTCCACCTGGTTTTTCCCTTCCCTTAGTCTCTAAATGAAGTCCAGTAAGCATTGAGTCCTGTCTTGATCTTCCTATAGTGTGGTCTCTTTGATACATCATGGGTAGTCCAACAATGGCAGTCTGTACTCTGAAGAGGCTGAAACCCCAGTACTAGTGCAGTCCACAAACTGGATATCTCAACAGTCCTCATCTGGCACTGAAGTTTTGGAGGATTCTTGGAGAGACATGAGTCTTCAGTCCATAATGGAAGGTTGAAAACCTGGCAGCTACAGGGTAGCTGCACTTGTCAGTAAGCCAGGCAAAACAACCGTGCTTTTTTTTTTTTAACTATTTGTCTTTTTACTAAGATCTCAAGTTTTATACCTGAAGTACAATTTCTTATTAATTACTTATTTCTGGTTATAATTTCCTTTTGGATGTTTAAGGCCACACAGTTAGACCATATTAACCCTGGTTTTTGTTTTCTCAAGGTCAGTTGAGGATCTGGTCCTCAAGTTTTGGGGCAGGGGGAGGGAACCCCTGGCTCCTTTTGGCTTTTAATTTACCACTTCCATCCACTCAGGGACAAAGTCAGGTCTTGCTAGACCAGGCTTCTCTTTTTGAAGCATGAGAAAACTTTCCTCTTAATAGACTGGACACTGGCCAAAGTCCAATTAGTGGATCTCCAAGACCTCCCTGCACAGGAAGACTGGTGACTCACATTTGCAGGACATTTCAAGAGATGCCCCCATCCATAGTCCCCTGGGACTTAGTTGACCTCTGAGGGCAAGAACAAAGTTATCTCTTAAGACCTTAGGCCAAAAAAATAAAAAAAAAATAAAATAAATTTTAAAAAGACCTTAGGCCAAATCGGTATGGGCATTAAGTATGGTCGTTAAGCATTCAGAAAGGCTAAGCTACACCAGGCTGATATTTTAACTACAGTATAATATTTTAGAAAAGGCTTGGACAAAAGCTCAAGCAGCCTTGTATAAGAAATACTAAGAAGCACTCCCATAAAATAAATACTGTGGTTAGACAAAATGTCATGACAAACTAGCTACCATTTATTTTCAGACTTAGGAAATTTTGGTATATGAGTGGAGGGTATGTATGCATATATATTTTAGAGTAATCTAAAATCAACACCATACAGGATTTCTTCAGGTACACATCACACAAGCTTTCTTTCAAGCCAAGGTTTCTTTATTAAAGGGTGAGAAAGCAAGAGGGATGGAGAGAGAAAGATAGATAGATAGATAAGTAGATAGATAGATAGATTCTATTTTATTTTTTGCTTTTTATTTTTTTATTTATATATATATATATATATATTTTGTACAAGATTATCAAATCTAGACCCGTGTCTCCCACCCTATCCCCCAACCCCACCATGCCAAACATGCTTTTCATCTCTTTCTCAGTCTTTCTCATTATTCTCCATGTGGAAGTTGACTGTTTTGAGCAGAAGTTCACTGTTTCAGTCAGTTCTTTGATGCAGTCCTTTCTGTTGTTGTTGTTGTTGTTGTTGTTGTTGTTGTTGTTTGCAAAATGCATCACTCCCAATTGCTTGGATAAAAGCTCAAGGGGCTGTGCACAAAAAATACTTACAACTAGGTAATTGGCACTAACATCTACAGATGAGGGATACCACTCCTCGTTTGTTTTTCTGGGACTGTGTTACTTCACTCAGCATGATGTCTTCTAGCTCCAGCCATTTTGCTGCAAGGCTCATGATGTCATCTTTCTTTACTGCTGCATAGAACTCCATTGTGAAGATGTACCACATTTTCTCTATCCACTTGTCAGTTGAGGGGCATCTGGGTTGGTTCCAGCTCCTTGCTATTATGAAGAGAGCTGAAATCAACATGGCCATGCATGTACCTCTGCGGTGGGGTGAGTCTTAAGGGTACATGCCTAGGAGTGGTATGGCTGGGTCGGGTGGCAAGTTCATTCCAAGTCTTCCAAGGGTTCTCCACACTGCTTTCCATAGTGGCTGTACGAGTTTACATTCCCACCAGCAGTGGATGAGTGTTCCCCTTTCCCCACAACCTCTCCAGCACTTGGTATCATTTGTTTTCTTGATCCTAGCCAGTCTTATTGGAGTAAGATGATATCTTAAAGTGGTTTTGATTTGCATTTCCTTAATGATTAATGATGTTGAACACTTCTTAAGGTGTTTCTCAGCCATCTCTAATTCCTCACTTGTGAAATCTCTGTTCAGTTCTTTGCTCCATCTATTGAGTGGGTCATTTGATTTCTTTCTTCTTTGTTTTTGGAGTAGTTTATATATTCTGGAAATCAATGCTTTGTCAGATGCATCTGTGGTGAAGGGTTCCTCTCACTCTGTGGGATTTCTCTTCACTTCCTTGGTTGTTCAGAAGCTTTTGAGTCAAATGAGGTCCCATTTGTCAATAGTCGACCTTAATATTTGTGCAGCTGCTGTCTGATTTAGGAAGTCTTTTCTTATGCCTATGTCTTGTAGTCTGCTGCCAACTTTTTCTTCTATTGCCTTCAGAGTTTGGGGTTTCACATTGAGGTCTTTAATCCATCTGGAGTTGACTTTTGTACAGGTTGAGAGGTAGGGGTTTAATTTCATTCTTCTACAAGTCGTGATCCAGTTTTGTCAACACCACTTGCTGAAGATGCTGTCTTTCCTCCATTGTGTCTTCTTGGACCCCTTGTCAAATATGAGATGACTGAAATTGTATGTGTTCAAGTTTGGATCTTCAGTTTTGTTCCATTGGTCAACACGTCTGTTTTTCTTCCAGTACCAGGCTGCTTTTATGACTATAGTCCTATAGTATAGTTTGAAGTGTGGTATAGACATATAGAGATCCCCACCTTTGTTACTCTTTTCACTCAGGGTTGTTTTGGCTATTTGGGGTCTTTTGTTTTTCCAAATGAATTTAAGGACTTTTTTTCCAAGCCTGTGAAGAAACTCTTGGGGATTTTAATTGGGATTACGTTAAGTCTATACAAGAGTTTGAGCAGAATGGACATTTTTACGATGTTAATTTTCCCAATCCATGAGCATGAGATTCCTCCATGAGCATGAGATTCCATCTTCTGATGTCTTCTTCAATTTCTTTCTTTAAGGGTTAAAAATTTTTGTTGTAGAGATCTTTTGTGTCTTTGGTTAAGTTTGTTCCTAGGCATTTTATTGTTTTTGAGACTATTGTGAATGGGAAGTTCTCCTTGAATTCCTTCTCCAGTTGCTTGTTGTTGGTGTAAAGAAAGGCCACTGATTTTTTAGGTTAATTATGTATCCTGCCACTTTGCTGAAGCTGTTAATCTTTTCTGGGAGTTTTCTTGTGGAGTTTTTAGCATCCCTTAAGTAAACAATCATATCCTCAGCAAATAGGGATAGCTTGACTTCCTCTTTTCCAAGTAGTATTCCTTTAATTTCCTTTTCTTGCCTTATTGCTCTAGCAAGTGTTTCAAGCACTATATTGAAGAGGAGTGGTGACAGAGGGCAGCCTTGCCAAGTTCCTACCTTTAAAGGGAATGTTTCTGTCATTTCTCTATTTAGGATGATATTGGCTGTGGGTCTCCTTTATATGGCTTTGATTACATTGAAGAATGATCCCTCCAATCCAATTCCCTCTAGGAATTTAAGCATGAAGGGATGGTGGATTTTGCCAAAGGCTTTTTCAGCATCAACTGAGATGATGGTGTGGTTTTTGTATTTCATTCCATTTATGTGTTTGATGATGTTTATTGATTTTGGTATGTTGAACCATCCTTGCATCTCTGGTATGAATCCAACTTGCTCAAGATGGATGATCTTCTTGATGTGAGTCTGTGTGTGATTTTCCAGAATCCTGTTTAGAATTTTGGCATCTGTGTTCATTAGGGAGATGGGTCGATAGTTCTCTTTTTTAGTTGTATCTTTGCATGGTTTTGTTAACAGAGTGATGCTGGCTTCATAGAAGGAATTTGGGAGAATTCCCTCAGTTTGTATCCTTCTAGACAATTTCAGTAATAATGGTTGTAGGTCTTTTTGAAATGTTTTATAGAATTCTGCTGTGAAACCATCTGTGCCTGGGCTTTTTTTGGTTGGGAGGTTTCTTATTACATCTTCAATTTCTTCATATATTATGGGTCTGTTTAAGCTGTCGATCTCTTCTTGGTTGAGCTTTGGTGATTCCCAGGATTTCAGATATTCATCAATTTCTTCTAGGTTTTCAAACTTGGTAGAGTATAGGTTTTTGAAGTATTCCCGTATGATTTTCTGGATCTTTTCATTGTATGTTGTGATATTTCCCTTTTCAGCATGGATTGTATTGATTTGGAGTTGTTCCTTCTTTCTTTTGGTTAACTGGGCTAGAGCTCTGTCTATCTTCTTTATTCTTTCAAAGAACCAACTTTTGGATTCATTGATTTTTTTGTATTGTTTTCTTTGTTTCTATTTCATTGATTTCTGCTTTGATTTTTGTTATTTCTTCCTGTCTGTTGTGTTTAGGGTTCATCTGTTGTTGCCTCTCAAGTGCTTTGAGCTGCAGTGTTAGATCATTCACTTGTGGTCTTTCTGTTTTTCTTTTTTTTTTAATTTTTTTATTAATTTTCATTTATTTCTGTATGTGTATGAATGTACTGTCTGCATGCAAGTTTGTGCACCCGTGTCGTGCAATGCCGCAGAGGTCAGAAGAGGGTCTCGGATTCCCCTGGAACTGGAGTTCTCCTGGAATTGGAGTTTCAGACGGTTCTCAGCCACCATGTGGGTGCTGGGGATCGAACCTGGGTCCTCTGTAAGAGTGGTCAGCACTCTTAACCGCTCGGCCATCTCTCCAGCCCCTCTTTCTGTTGTTCTAATGTAGGCACCCAGGGCTATAAACTTCCCTCTTAG
>VZQC01014834.1:2017139-2080093 GCA_009823505.1 Rhizomys pruinosus
AGGAATAAGCTTTTAGGAGAAATGCAACTTTAGAAGAAAGCTCTAATTTACTGAAGAGCAATACATGAAAGTGATAAAAGCAAGAACAGTCTAACACTAAGATGTGACAAGTGGAGGCTCTCCCAGGATGCTTAATCTACAGATCAAAGGAAGTTTAGGTCTGGCAGGGTGTCTTTCCCCAGTGTTCCAGGAGGCAGGGCTATATGGACTCTGTTTTAGAAGCTCAATTCTGGGCAGGGCTGCAAGCCCAAGCTCCCTTTGTCATGACTTACCCACTTTAGACTACAGCACTTTCTAGTGAAACAACTCTTTCATAGTAAATGAGGTGCAATAATGGCCTGGCCTTGGGGAATTCACTGGCCCCTTCATGGATTCCATTACCTTGAAGAAGCCAGTGTGACAGAACAGTGGAATGACCTTTTGAAGATTAGGCTACAGAACCAGGTATGTAGCAATTTCATGCAGAGCAGGAGCAATGTTCGCTGTTTTGATGTCCTCATGGAGTTCCTACCCTCGAGATCACCAGCCTCCAGGACACTTAGTGTGGCAGTCATGCCCAGCCTCAGTGCAACAGCCCACAACAGCCCAGGCCACAACAAGGTGAGGAGCAGGAGGAAGCAGAGGCAGTCCTTGGAGAGGCAGTGAATCCAATGGATCAAAGACCCTGGAGTAAGCATCTGGGGCAAACTCGTTTTATTACAAGAAGCTTAGGAATTTATATAAGCTCATCACAAGGATGGTGATAAAGGAAATTCTATGTGCATTGTGCAATGGCTAAGTTTTGTACCATTTGTCTCCTGAGATTAAGGTTTTATGCCAGATGCACCATTTGGCTCCTGAGACTAAAGTGTGTGTGTGTGGTCTCAGGAAAGAGAAGCTTAGGAAGCAACACTTTGGGGGGGGGGGGGGCTTCAGGCACCTGAGGTCCAAATGGCAAGTGAGGGTGGCTTCAGGCTCCTTCTAAACTTCTACGCAATCAGGGTAAGAAGCCAGCCCATTTACATCTCAGCCATCATGGAATTATCAGGGCCCCATACGCTGGGAGGTTGGACAAGCCCTAAAACAGCATTGGTGCCTGGCTTCTTCCCCCCATGGCCAGTAATGATACATCCCAAGAGAAGGAGTGGGAATAAGTTGGGTTCACGCCATTACCCCTAATAATTGTTATATGGCTTCATAATCCACCAAATTTATAGATGTTCCTGAAAAAAGCTATTATCCTTTTGCTGGGTGTTTCTAACATTTGTGCATTAGTACTAAATTTCTTTTGCTGTATTTTAAAATGCTCTATGCTTTGTCAAGGAAAAATATTTATTTTTCATTACTAAAATGACTATATATTTTGAGGTGTTGATTCATATTTCAATATATGTATATGATTGCTGCTCCAATAACTGTAACTGATATATCTATCAACTTTGAAATTTATCATTTATTTCATTGGAACATTATAAATGATTTCTACAGATTTTCTGAAATACACAATAAATTATTGATAGCTATAGTCACCCTAGTTCCTACTAGTATATAATACTAGAAATGAACCCTACCTAGCTGTATTATTGTACTGTATGACTAGACTTTACTTACTTTTTCCTGCTTCATTCCATTCTCAAGCTCTGGGAATCACTCTTCTGCACTGCTCTGGTGAATCAAATTATAAACTTTCCATATGTAGGTGAGAATGTGCAATAGTTATTGTTCTGTGCCTGGCGTATCTCAGTTTACCCAGTGCCCTTCAGGTCACTCCATGTTCCCACAAGTGATAGAATCTCATGGTTTTCGCATCTGAATTATGTACCATAATGTATAAAAATGTAGAATTATGTGTATTACTGATATAACCATAACATTGCAACTTATCTGTTTTTTTCTGATATGTATGTGTGTGGGTGATATGTATGCATTAGTTACAATTGTTCAAATGGATGCCAGCCCATGTATACATGTGTGTATGTGGAGGTTCAACATTGGGTATGTTCTTTGATTGCTCTCCACTTTATTCACTAAGACTGAACCTGGCCCATGTACACGTGTGTGTATGTGGAGGTTCAACATTGGGTGTGTTCCTCAATTGCTTTACACTTTATTCACTAAGACTGAACCTGGAGTACATGGATTCATTTCCTTAGCTAACCAGCTTGGTCAGGTGTGATCACCGAAAGGCCACAAAGCCAGCCTGATGTTCACATGAGTGCTGAGGGTGTAAACTTAGGTCCTCACATTTTTTGGAACAAGTACTTTTCCACTGAGCTATCTCCCCAGCAACACTAACTTTGTGTTTTAGATTCAATTTTGTCTTGGAAACTTTGTCTGTTTCTAGTGTGTCTATGCCAGCTATCTTTGGAGCTTTGGATGTTTTGTTTTGGGCTTCTTGGTCTTAACTGTTCAATGTCTGTAAACAAATGGCATGTTCGGGGGCTGGAGGGATGGCCTAGCGGTTAGGAGCGACGACCGCTCTTGCAGAGGACCCGGGTTCGATCCCCAGCACCCACATGGCGGCTGAGAACCGTCTGTGACTCCGGTTCCAGGAGAACTCCAGTTCCAGGGGAATCCGAGACCGTCTTCTGACCTCCGCGGCATCGCACGACACGGGTGCGCAGACCTGCATGCAGACAATACATTCATACACATAAAAATAAATAAATAAATAAAAATTAAAAAAAAAAAAAACAAATGGCATGTTTCTCGTACTCAGAAAATTGTTGGGTTTTACTTTTAATTCAATCTGTTGGTTGATAAATGTTCTGTAATTTCTCTTGTATTTCCATGACTATGTTATGTGATTTGTTGTTTTTATTGCTGTTTCTCTGTCTTACATTTCTTTCTCCTTCTTTTCTGGACCTTCTGGAATAAATCATCAATTATTTTATATTACTTTTCCCTACAATGAGAAAGGTAACCTGGCTCACTGAGAAACCATATCTCTTTTTTTAATTTTATTTATTTCTGTTTCTGTATGTATGTGAATAAATAATTTTATTTATTTCTGTATGTGTGCTGTCTGCACACAAGTTTGTGCACCCGTGTCATGCAATGCTGCTGAGGTCAGAAGAGGGTGTCGGACTCCCCTGGAACTGGAGTTCTCCTGAAATTGGAGTTTCAGACGGATCTCGGCCGCCACGTGGGTGCTGGGGATCGAACCAGGGTCCTCTGCAAGAGCGGTCAGCGCTCTTAACCACTAGGCCATCGCTCCAGCCCGAGGAACCACATCTCAAGAGAATGAGGTGACGATGACAAACTAGACCACTCGACTCCCTCTGCCTCCACATGTGTACAGGTGCGGATATCCATACACATGCATATACACTAAACTCTCTCTCTCTCTCTCTCTCTCTCTCTCTCTCTCTCTAAGAAGAGAGAGGGACAAAATTTACATACTTTCGACATACAATTAATAAAGTAAGCATTCCTATTCCAAAAGGGAGGACTTGGGAACAGCAAGGAAAGATTTGACCCAAGACCACAATCTAGCAGGGTGAAAAAGCCTGTAGCTCCACGTCCAGGACCCTGAGGTTTGTGAGGGTACCATCTAGCTTCCAGTGGGCTTAAGTAACCCTGCCCTTTGAGCTTGGCTACTTTCAGCTCATTGGGCCCCTCCCTTAGGTGAACCCCACTTGCTGTCTCAGCATTCCTCAGAAAATATCCCAGTGTTTCTAGGAGGACCTCAAGATTCAGAGGTTTCCAATGCAACTCAGGCTTCATCTTCCTGATTCTACATAACACAATCAGAGCTCCACACAGGGAGTCCACCCTTGCTGGAAATTTCTTGTTAGCATCCGCAACTAGCATCGATTCCCACTGCCAGTTTGAGATGTAGCCTGAACCTCTTCTACCACAGCCGCAGCTTCCTCTGTGCCCTTTCAGAGCTAAACTAGGCAAAACATTTTACAAGGTATCTGTTTTCCAGTAGAGTAACCTGATGGTTCTTTTCAGAAACATTCATTCATTTCAAATAATTTGCATTGCTACACCTCTGAGTATCCCATGGGTGGGGTCTCTTGTTATTAAAGTCTTACTGTCACAGTGTAGAATATGAACTTTCTCCTTCATGGAGTAGCACTGGTCCTACTTCTCAGTACCAATTTCTATATTAATTAACGTTTTCATTGTTATGAATGTACATGTGACAAAAAGCAAGTTAAAGGTTATGGGATAAAATACACCTTCTTTTGAAGTGGGCTTATCATCACACAAGCTGTGCACCACAAAGATGCAGCCTACTTTACTTAGAGGGAGAGACTAAGGGCAAAGCAGAGCCTGCAGAGAGATTCTCATCTTGAGATGCTCTCTGGGTCGCCACTGAGAACTCTGGGAAGCTGTAGGTACCATGCTGGAGGAGCTAGGTTCATATAAATGCCCACCACATGTGGCTGGTGGTCTCTGGCCATTTTGCCTCTCAGGGCAGAGGACACAGAGTTCACGACAGGACTCTGGGTGACCATGTTGGGAAAGAAGAATCACTGCTCGGCTAGTGAGTGATATCCTGTAACCATCACTTTGTAGGCAAGCCTGAATACTCTCTAGTCTGCCCCAAACTAAGACTAGAGAGTCTGCTCTTTGTTTCACCTTGTAACCAGAGAGCTGAATAGTGGCAGAGGCAGGGGACCAGGACCCTACATGTGGGTATCCCCTGGAGGAAAGCTCTGCAACAAGGGGGCAGAGGTTTGTCTTGGCTAAGGGCTTGAAAGGATGCAGTCCACACAGCAGAAGTGCATGGTGGCAGGTGGCTCTGTGCAGTAAGAATGCGTGGCAGCTGCTTGTGCACATCCTAGCAGAGCAGGAAGCAGGAGTGCATGGTGGCAGGTGGCTCTGCAGTAAGAATGCGTGGCAGCTGCTTGCACACATCCTAGCAGAGCAGGAAGCAGACTCAGAGTCTTTCTTTTTGTTGTTTTGGTCTTTTTGAGACAGGGTCTCTCTTTAGTCCCAGCTGGCCTGGAGCTCGCTATGTAGACCAGGTTGGCCTTGAACTCACAGAGATCTGCCTGCCTCTGCCTCCTCTGAGTGCTGGGATTAAAGGCGTGTGCCACCTCACCCAGCTCCCAGAGTCTTATTTTAAAGCAACTCTTCAAATACTCTACATGAAATTAATACTTTTCTGCCATTTTTCACACTACTGAAGATATATACCTGATATTTGTTTTGACATCTGACAGGTACAAAATTATTATTGTGTGGGAAGACCATAATTTATATGCTTAGTTTCTTCTTAATGGACTCATTTTTAAATTTTTCATTATTAAACATCTCAATGTGGAGGAAAATAAAAATAGCATAATAGCACCCAATTATTCACCTAAATTCAGTAATGTTGACATTTTGTATTTGTTCTTCATAAATCTTTCAGTACATATCTTTTTGAAGGAAGATACTTTTCATCAATATCATAATATGTTCAGTAATTTTGTCAACTATTTTGATAATACAAATAATGTTTCAGGAATAGTAGCAGTTCCTTTTACTCTGTGAGGAATATATTCAAAAACCCACCATGAATACTTCAAGCTATGGATAGTGTGGAACCCTATATACATTGAATGTTTCTTATGCATATATACATACATATACATATATATAAAGTTTGTCAGTTAAGCACAAGGGATTAATAACAATATAATTGTAAATTATAACGTATGTAATAAAAGTAATAAGACTCTCAATATCTCTCTCTCTCTCTCTCTCTCTCTCTCTCTCTCTCTCTCTCTCTCCTGTCATAGGCTATACCACCAGGATATGCTACACAAAAGGAAAATTCAGATCCTAGACAGGACAGATTCTATAACATTGTTCACAATGGGGATTTTAAACTTGTAAGTTAATTCTAGCATTTTCTCTTCTTAACAGCCCACCATTTAGTGATGATAAAAGAAAACAACATTGGGGCTGGAGAGATGGTTCCGTGGTGAAGAATTCTTGCTTCTTTTACAGAGGCCACGGGTTCATTTCCCAGCACCCAAATGGCAGCTAATAGCCATCTATAATTCCAGTTCCAGGGGATCCAATGCCCTCTTCTGAACTCTGTAGGTACTGTATAGCATGGGTTCACTTCCATAGATGTAGTCAAACCACTCATAAGATAAATTAAAAAAATAAAGGAAAATATTATTTTAAAAAAGCAATCACAGAAAGCCTTTTATTTGTATTATCAAAATAGTGGACAAAATTACTGAACATATTATGGTAGATAAAAGGTGGGGAGTATTATAGTATAGTTATATTTTGCCTAGCTTAGACTTATGTATCCAACAAAATATATCCTCAGTGGTGGGGCTGCAAATTCATAGTACAGGGAAATTTAAAATTTTAATAAGTAACTGGCATATTGTTCTTCAGAAAATTTGTACAAATTTGTACTCTCAACAAACGGCACATGTGAGCTCCTTTGAAGGAACCAACGTTTGATGTTTCCTTTAGGTATCCCATCAAGTGACCTTGGCATGCCATGATACACAAAGTGTGTCAATTAACATCTAAAAGTCCCTGTTCCTATTAAGACATGGAGATACTTGTGAGCACCTTAAGTGTCCTCTAAAAGAAGCAAACATCAGGAAGACATGAATCCTGAAATTTCAGCTCTGATTATCTAACTGTATCCAAATCATGAAAGAATCTAGTCAACTGTTCCCACATGAAAGAGAATTCTTTTCACAGAAGCATTATCAAAGGGAAGGGAAAGGAGACAGTTGGGGAGAGCAGGCCAGTCTTGTTTGGTGAGCCTTTGAGGGAGACTATTCTAGTGAGGTTTAATCCCCTGCATTTTTCTATCATAGAGAATCAAACCGAATGTTTCCTTCCCCAGGACAAAATGCTGTGGTGGTCAAGAAAGTGTTCGTGTTTACTTTTAATTGAAGATGTTTATAGAGTTTACTCCACTTAATTTAGATAAAATGGGTTGATGCTCTGCCTTTGTCAAACTGCTTTAGACATTGTTGAACAAGAAGACAGGAAGGAAAAAGCATCTTTCTCTGAAATGGTTTGTGTTATATCAGTTGCCAGAGGCTAAGGGTTATCGATGGAGAAGGCTTGCCTTCTGAAGGCTACCAATTGAGCGATGGGAAATGAATTCCAGCAGAATGATTGCTTTTTTTCCATGTTATGAAATATTTTCAACCATCTTTGAGGATGATATTTTCATACTTTATCACATTAGCAACAAACATTTATAAAGACTTGACAAAATTGCCAAAGGGTTTGCATGTTTGTTTTAAATTTGATCCTCAGGTTTTACAAATAAGCAAACAAAAGCAAAAAAAAATTTCAACAGGCTGATTTCAATGTGGCTAAGCTTCTTCAAAATTGAATTAAATACAGAAGATTCCACTTACATTTAAATATTAACTACTTTAAATATTAATAATGGTTTATAATACAATCAAAAAGATTACACCAGGTAATTTTATTTTTGAGATATTCAGTATTTCCCTACATACACAGATGTTAACAAATGCACTTGCCTGTATTGTATAAGATGATTCTTTTTTTTCTTAATGGTTGGAAACAAAGAAGACAGGTAAAATAAAGCTTCCTAGTATGCACCTGATCAAAAGGCATTAGTGTTTATATTTGGAATATCACCCTTCCTGATGTGTATTAATGGGGTTTAGAGCATGCTGCTCCAAGCACTGAACTTGGCACCTGAGGAAACTGCTGCTGTGTCCATCCTTTTCCTCATGGTGAAGAAAGAATTCTCTTTCTCCATAGCAGGTGAGAAGACCTGAATTATAGAGACGTCATCCTCTTTGCACTGGACGCAAGGGATATCAGGACAGCAGCTGAACAAGCTGGTCTTTCCTAGGCACAACTCCCACCCTCCCATTCACACTGAAAATTTTACTGGGTTGTCTTCCAATTACACATATGTAGTACTGTCCTTGCTTTTTTGGATTTTTCTTTCTAAAGGCATCTTTGTCAAGTAAAACATATTAAATGAAGACATGGCTCAGTGGTTAAGAGCACCAACTGCTCTTGCAGAGGACCCGGGTTCTATTCCCAGCACCCACATGGCAGCTAAGAACTGTCTTTAAGCTGGGGCGTGGTGGCACATGCCTTTAATCCTAGCACAGGAGGCAGAGGCAGAGGCAGGTGGATCTCTGTGAGTTCAAGTCCAGCCTCGTCTACAGAGTGAGTTCCAGACTAGCTGGGGCTATAGGAAGACCCTGTCTCAAAAAAAATATTTTTTTATTATTTTTTTTATTTTATGTGTATGAATGTATTGCCTGCATGTAGGTAAGTGTACCCATGTCATGCAGTGTCCATGGAGGTCAGAAGAGGGTCTCAGATTCCCTGGAAATGGAGTTATAGAAGGTTGTTAGTCACCATATGGGAACTGGGAACCAAACACGGGTCCTCTGCAAGAGAAGCCAGTGCTGAGCTCCAGCCCCTGTTTAGTCTTCCCCTTTTTGTACTTAGCCACAAAGGAATCTTCTGGCTTCCAATATGTATACATGAATTTCAGAGTGAGTACATGTTTACTGTCATTTACCATTTTTGTTTAAGTATATACTCACCATAGTTTTCCATATCGATAAATATCTCTTGTTTGTATTTACTCTTGTGGTGCTTTTATCATTAATAAAAATAACAAAGGATTTGAAAACAAGTTTATAGAAACTTCCTTCTCCTTACATCTCCAACAATAACTGTTATCAATGATTATCCATTCTCACATATAATATATTATATTGCTTGTCCTTTTCATATAAATCCATGTGTGCCATGGGCTCTGTTGTACTTAGTTCTCTGTTGCTGTGATAAAGTGACATATCAAAGAAATAGTTGATTTTACCTTCCAATTCCAGAGGAAGAGTCCTTAATGGCAGAGAAAGCACTGCAGCAGGTGACAGGAGCAGGGAGCTGGAAGGTTGAGTCTTCAACTGCAAATACAAAGCTCAAAAAGTGAACTGAAAGTGGGGTGAGCCTATAAGCTCTCCAAGTCCATTCCCAGGGACATACTTCAGCAAGGCTACACCACCCCAAACAGCAACCAACTGGGCACCAAGTATTCAAATAAGTGAAGCCTATGGGAGACATTTCTCATTCAAACAACCACAGGCTCCGTTCTGTATTTTGCTTTGTTCACTTAATTATGTGTTACTGAAACCTTTCATTCACTACATGTATACAGTGTACTGTTGGATGGATTTGTCACAATTATTCTGTCATCTTACCAATAAGTAATTGATTTTTGAGAGTTTGTTTGGACATTATAAATATTATTGCAGTGTATACAGCTGTTAGTATCCATAGCAATCATCATATTATTACTATGGATGTTATTATTGTTATGACGAGTATTACTATGAACTGTGTACTTTGTTGTGCATCACATAAAAGTCATTCAATCTTCATGTAACTATAAAGTAGTAATTACTATTACCTTACACTTACATTTAAGTGAAATGAAGCACATAGAAATTAAATAAGTCATCCAAATTACAGGAGATATATATATATATATATATATATATATATATATTCCTATATATATATATATTGTGCTGGATAGCTTTAGTGTCAAATTGACACACCTGGGTTGAGGAAGCCTCAGTTGGGGAATTGGCTCTATTGGACTGGTCTGAGACCAAGTCTGCAGAGTATTGCCCTGATTGTCGAGTTATGCGGGAGGGCCCAGCACACTGTAGGTGGTGCCACCCCAGGCAGGTTGTTATGTACAGTATAAGAAAGCAGGCTGGGCATGGGCCAGGGAGTAAGCCAGTAAGAACAGTAAGAAGCATTTCCTCCATGGCCTGTGCCTCAGCTCCTGCCTCCAGGTTCCCGCCCTGAGTTCCAATGCTGGGTTCCTTCAGTGATGAACCTGGGGGATGTGAGCCAAATGAACCCTTTCCTCTTCAAGTCGGAATTGGTCAGCGTGCTTTGTCACAGCAATGGAAAAGTGAACTAGAACAGAAATATATATAAATCTGTATATAACCTCTCTATATATAATATGTACTTTATATGTAATATATAGGCTTCAGGTAACATTATACATGTATATATAATGATATATATATATATATATATATATATATTATGGCAATAAACACAGAGGATAATTTCTAAATGTTCATTCAAATAAAATATACTTTACACTGATCAATATGGCCAAGTTGGCTTCCTAATAGACAAAAATAAAGCCATTTTGTTGCCCTTGTAATTTTAAAATGTTTTCCCAACTTTGCTTTTTAATTTTCTTTAGAAATTATTGCAGCTGAATTTTTTGAGGTTCTAAATTGTTCTATGTGCATTGCACAGGATAGAAAAAGAGACGACCTTTTCACCAAGTTAGCACAGAGATGAGAAAAGGAAGTTCATGTCCCACTTCTCAAATCAGATCCAAAGCAGAGCTATGAAGGCTGAGATGGCAGTGCTGGGGAGCGTCCCCAGACACAGAAAATAAAGAGCCACATATCATCACTTTCCAAAGACTAAGACCCTGGGGCTGAGGAGGCAGCCCAGATACACTAAGAAGAGTCCCCAGGAGAAGCAAGTGTTACCACTGTGTTGTCGTCATTGAGTGAGTTCCTTGACCCCAAGCCTGCAGGGGGAAGACAGAAGAAGAACCCTTTTTATTCATTATGGGTGCCAACACCATCAAGCACCAGTTCACACAGGCCAAGAAGAAGCTCTGTGTTTCTGAAGAGGCCTACAGAGAGCAAGGTTTGACTGGCTACTGATTAGGATGCTTTGGAAATTGTCAACAAAATTTGGATAATCTAAACTAAGTCCAGTTGTCTAATTCTAACTACTCATTTTTCCTGTAAAGAAAATACCATTTTGTTCATTTATTTTTAATGTTTATCTTCATAACCACCAACCTCCATGTCTATTTCTCTGTTTCTTGCTCAGTCCTTTGCTGTCCCTCTTCTGTTCTTTGTTTTCTTGCAGACACCTGAGTTTATCACACTTCTCAGATGAACCCTACTGTTATCAAGTCAGGCTATACATTGGGCTCCCAAGTTTGAATTTATTGTACTGTCCCCATGCTATCCCAAATCTCTACTATTCTCCTTCCTCTGTACCATCTTTTTCGAAGATGCTTGGTATATGTCCTCAGATAAGCCTGATTTCAGAGGAATCTGGCAGTTTCCTGATTCTTTTGATGGTAACTTTTGACTGTCTGCTTGAAAAGGAAATGTAGATTACCAGCAGAAGGAAACTCAATGGAGAATTATCTAGATTATGTTTGCCCCTGGGTTTGCCTCTGAAGGATTTCCTTAGCAGTTGATTAAGGTGGGAAAACCCACTCTGCCTCTGGTACCATTTCAAGGGGTGGAGTCTGGATGCCTAAATGGAGAAGGCAGGCTGAGCACACCTGCTCTCTTCTCCTGACTATTCTGTAAACAGATGCTTCAAGGTCTTGCCACAATGATGAGCTACAACTGGAACTGTGAGCCAAATAAACCCTTCCTTCCTTAAGTTTCTTGTGTCTGAGTATTTTATCACAGCAACAGTAAAGAAAATAGGATATGCTCTATCATGTCTATTGCTGTCTGCTTATGTATAGACACATACAAATATACAACTTCTTTTAAAATCTCTTAGTTTACATCAATGACACTGAATGGCAGGTCTATTGAGTAATAATATTACCCAGCATTGTGTTTTAACATATAGCCATCTAGCTTTATGCCTATGCATTAGACTTAGTTGTGCCTCTCCATAGATGCAGGCACCTCTGTGACTTACTGAGCTATGGGATGTTAGCTTTCTCCTTTCCCTTCGCACACTGGTCTGAGTGTGGGAGCTGGACTCCCATAACTTACTCATTCTTCAGTTTTCAGTCCCTCTGCGTTGTTCTCCAGAAAGAAGGTGTGATTTTCTATTTCAACAGCAGCAACATTTTCTTCTCTCTGTATCTTGGCCAACTCTAGAAATTATCTGACACAAGAGTTTTCACCAATACTAAGGACAAAATTAGATATATTTCTTTTGAATTGCATTTCTCTAATTATAAGCAAGACTGAGCATCTCTTCCATTTTTGTTAGCTGTTCAATTTTCTTTTCAGAGTACAATAATTATGGCAGTTGGCAATTGATGAAGAGAGGGATGACTTAAATTGAATAGTTTCTAAAACCCTATCTCAGGGTAAGCTTCTGAATCCAAGTTAGGCTTTCTCAACTCTTACATATATTGTCAACTCATTATCTATCTGCCATCCTAGCTAGGTTCAACCAGATCTGTGGTCCAGCTGTCTAGTCCATTCATCCTGATGCATGTTTTGATTGATCAGGGGCTACTACAGATTGGGAAATGACGCCAAATAGGTTCTTCCTAATTTATTAATATGACCTTTGTTTCTACTTACAAATAAACATCCACATATTCTCTCTTTTTGCCATAACGTATTTTAAAACAGTATAATAAAATTAATGTTATACAAACATTTACAACTATGTCAAGACAACTGATAATTGGCATAACAGAAATGGAATTTGCTAGGAAATGGATTTTGAAAGCTGTAAAATAATTGCACTTAAAATTAATTTCTGTAACTGCAAAATGGCTCAAATATTTAGAAAGTAATATGAAAATCCAGATTATAGCCTGTTTGATCCAGCAATGATAGTACTAATTTGCTGTAATTAGTACTACAGTTTGCAACAATTCCAAAATAGAAAAATTCTTTACCTGAGGCCACTGCAGGCAAGTAAAAATTCTCTTTGTATGGTATTGTGTTTTTATTTTATATTTTTAAGACAGCGTCTCATTTATTCCAGGATGGCCTGGGGTATGAGCTTGCTATATGGCTTATGTAGAACTTGAACTTCGTTTTTGTTGTTTGTTCATTTGTTTGTTTTGAGACAGAGTCTCTTATGTGAAGGAAAGGATGACCTTGAAGTATTGATCATTCTGTCTCAACCTTCATTGGGATTACAGATTGAAACACCATGCCCAGTTTTACCTGGTGCTGGGATTTCAACCCAGGGCTTTCTACCACCTGAGCTATATCCTTAGCCCTAGGCATGTTTATTTGTAGGGAAGAAAGCTACATTAATAGGGGAGTAGGTTGAGGATGGAGTAATGGCTCAGTGGTTAAAGAGCACTTGCTGCTAGTCCAGAGTTCAAGTCCCAGGACCCACATCAGGTGGCCCACAACTGCCTGTAACTGCAGCTCTAGGATATCAAATGCCTTTTTTTGGCCTTGCAGACACCAGCCACATGTGATACATGGTGATGCACAGAAAGGGGACAGGATCGTTTTTTTTAAGAGAGTAGCTAAATTTGGTAGTAGTTAAAAGTGCATGTAAGTTGTGGGGCTGGAGAGATGGGGCTTAGCAGTTAAGATACTGGTTAATCTTGCAGAGAACCTGGGTTTGGCTTCCAGCACCTACATGACAGCTAACAACTATCCATAACTCCAGTTCCAGGGTATCTGACACCCTCTTCTGACCTTCGTGAGCATTGCACAGCATGTGTGCACTTACACGTAGGCAAGCAAAACATTCATACTGGCAAAAATAAAAATATCTTAAAATGTAAAAAAAAAAACTAGCCGGGCGTGGTGGCGCACGCCTTTAATCCTAGCACTTGGGAGGCAGAGGCAGGTGGATCTTTGTGAGTTCAAGGCCAGCCTGGTCTACAGAGTGAGTTCCAGGACAGCTGGGGCTACAGGGAGACCCTGTCTCAAAAAGACAAAAAAAAAAAAAAAACTACATGTAACTTGGAATTCTTCATTTAATTTTCATTTGTAATCTTATTTTACATTTTTTATTATTTTACTTAACGGCAAATGAAGTTTGAAAAAAGATAATCAATGAAAAGATGTAGTGTCTACTACTTAGGAGAAATAAATTCTTAAATGTCAAGTCTTCAGGGATCGATACAAGACAAGAGCGCTAACAAAGTGCAGGTGAAGGGTGGGAGGAGCAGGCAGCCTTCACCACCTAAAACCTCCAATCTTTTTTGAAGAGCAATTAAGGGTTTATATATTAAATGGGTCTTCAAGAGCAACCAATCTAAAACGAAATGTTCGGTAAGCATTCTATTAAGAAACAGCACAGTGTCACGAAATGCTATCTGCATCCATAATTGTAAGGCTCAAATTAAAATATCGAACCAACTCAGCTCCTGCAGCATCTGAACAAGGGCTTGCTTGTTAAGCATTCTGTCTTCTTAGATTGCTGAGTTGTAGTCAAGGAGAGTCTTTCTAGTGAGAAAGGTCAAGAACCTCTTTGTAGCAGGTGTGACTCTGCTCTTTGATGATTCGAAGCATGTGTGAGAATATATCCCTGACCTCGCATAAACCCACATCTGACTGACTGAAGGTATTCCATTACTGGAACTATATGAGGCTTACCCGGTCTGTTTAAACAAGAATTTTGGATATCAACAAAAATGTTGATGCATTCAAATATCAAAACATTGTCCTCCTTGCCGGGTGTGGTGGTGCATGCCTTTAATCCTAGTACTTGGGAGGCAGAGGCAGGCGGATCTTTGTGAGTTCAAGGCCAGCCTGGTCTACAGAGTGAGTTCCAGGACAGCTGGGGCTACAGGGAGACCCTGTCTCGAAAAGACCAAAAGAAAAAAAACAAAACATTGTCCTCCTTGAGGAATTTTACATTACGCTGGCACCAAAAAGATGAGAAACTTAAGTACTGTATGCTGCTGATTCCTAACTCATCCCCATGTCAAACAGCTACCTCTAGAGTTCAACTCAAATAAGCTAGTTGGTCATCAGTCACTTGTTTCTCTGTGTATGTCTTAAAAACACCTGATAATAATTGCATTTGAAAGTGAATATGAACTTCTTGCGAACTGTCACAACCTACACTTCTTCCCAAGCCCACTCATTCATGATTTCCCAGCTCCCTCACTTTCCACAATACACCTTCCCACTACACTCCATGTGTGTGGGGAGGTGTAATTGTGTGTGCATTTGTGTGTACTTGTGTGTGCGCACATGTGTGTGCAGACCCAGAGGACAACCTCAGGTTTTGTAGCACCAACTACCTTTGTCTTTGAGATAAGTTCTCTCACTGGCCTGGAACTTGCCAAGTAGACTAGGCTGACTGGCTAGAAAAAATCAAGGAAACTCAATAGAAAGTCAAGGTCTCTACCACTTCATCACTTGGATTACAACATGTATCACCACACCACACTTGACATTCCTTACACATGAAGTACCAGAGTTTGAAAATATCAAGTACCTTATAAACAACGGTATCTCCAAAGTCAAGTCCTGTGTTTACAAGGCAAACATGACTAAATTTTATCCCCAGTCCAACAAAACTCTATTACATCATCTTGGGATCAGTAATCTATACATTTCGAAGAATCTGTTATCAAAGGATTTAATATATTTTGTTGTTACTGAAATTTTCTGTATGAATTCTGTTCAGCTATTAACACAGATCCTAACTCAGTGCCTAGAATAAAGTATTGTGAAACATTTTTAAATAACTAAAATTTTATCTGAGAAAAATTGAACATAAATAAAAATTCATGGAAGATAAAATTCTACTAAAGGGTAAAGTGCTTTCAAAGGCTGGAATACAGATAAACATAAGAAAGTCCATTTATTTAATCCTACAATTTAAGACACCGATCTTAAATAAAATATGTTTTCAGCTCCTTCTTTGTACCAAAAGTACGTTATATATGCCAATAAAATGTATTTCACTATAGCAACTCCACATTCCTTACACATAAAATACCAGAGATTGAAAATATCAAGTACCTTATAAATAACAGTATCTCCAATATTACCATACTTGTTTTCCTCTAAACCCTTGGGAAATAAATAGGGATCTTAAAACTCTCATCATTTCATAGATAAGAAATGAAGGCTTAGAAGAGATGAAACTCAAATATAAGTCCCCTTGATTTTCATTGAAAGTTATCCACATTATATTATTAAATAGATTGTCAACAAGCTTGGTAAATCCAGCCAAACCCATCTCCAAGATGTTGCAGAGAGAAAACTACCTCTTGTCTTATTTTAAATAAGAAACTATGAATCTTAGCCACACTTTATTTTACTTTTCAAAACTTCACCTGTAGATACTTTACTTGCTTCAACATACACATTGGGAAAATAGAATTAGAATGGAATTATTTGGTTCTAATGACAAGTAAAATAACCACTTTAAATGGCCATGATAGTTTGTATTACTTTATCCAGCACAAAATCAGATGGAAAAAATGTCATTTGGGGTAAGGGGTGGGACAAAATTCTACACAAAAGAAGAATTGTCATCACCCGGTACAGTGGTGCATTCTGACGCATATTTTTGTCATCAATACTTGGGAGGCTGAGCTAGGATAATTGAGAGTTTAAGGCCAGCCTGGGCTACACAGTGAATGCCTCTCTCAAAAGGGATGGAAGAGTGTCTTCTCACCATCAGACAGCACCATTTGGACTTCTGTTTGCCTCTGTCCTCCCTACCACCATCTACTAGCTGTTACATCACTCTGTTGAAAATGTAGTAAACAGGGGCTGGAGAGATGGCCTAGCGGTTAAGAGCGCCGACCGCTCTTGCAGAGGACCCGGGTTCGATCCCCAGCACCCACATGGCAGCCGAGAACCGTCTGAAACTCCAATTCCAGTAGAACTCCAGTTCCAGGGGAATTCGACACCCTCTTCTGACCTCCGCGGCATTGCACGACATGGGTGCACAAACCTGCATGCAGACAGTACATTCATACACATACAGAAATAAATAAATAAATAAATTATAATAAAAAAAAGAAAATGTAGTAAACAATAACCAAACAAAAAAAACAGAATACATTGTTCCTAATTATGAACTTCAAATTAAAAACAAGCCACCAGGACTGACTAGAGTCCCCATGGTTGTGAGAGTCCCCATGGTTGTTATGGTTCAGCAACTAAGATCACAGTTTGGGAAAACATTCGGAATTCTAGTCTGAGTTTCATAATGAACTATGAACCATTGTAGTGTCCCATTGTATGAGTTGCTTTGATCTCAGTTTTATATTTTTTCGATCTCCTGACTTTTGCAATACCATCTATCACACAACTAACAACATCCTTGATATATGCTTTAAAATTTTTATATTTAAAAAACTTTGCATGCATATGTGCACAAATGCCAGGATGTATGTTGGTGGTCAAAAGACAACTTTCTAGAGTCAGCTCTTTCCTTATATCATGTGGATTCCAGAAATAAAATTCAGGTCTGACAAGGCTTGCCAGCAAGCACCTTTACTCACTGCGCCATCTTATACAGATTATTTTTATTATCATTTATTCGTTGCATAAAACAATAGGTTTTAATTTGACTTTCCCACATGATGAACTGTGACCTGGGCGATATAAACCAAATAAAACCTTTCCTCCCCATGTTGGTATTGGTCATGATGTTTTGTCACAGCGATTGAAGGCAAACTAGAATATATAATGATATTTGCCTTTCTGTGTCTAGCTTATTTCCCTTAAAAATTATCTATAATTTTGTTTGGGGAGGAGGGTTGTTTGGTTTTTGTTTGTTTGGAGACACAGTACCCTGTAGCCCCACATGGCCTGAAATTCACTGTGTAGACCAGATTGGCCTCAATTTCACAGAGATTTTCATGAAAAGATCTCCAAAGTTCTGGGAATAAAAGTGTTTGCCACCATATGTACCTATGATCTCCAGTTCCAATTTTATACATTTTCCTCTAGATACAATAATTTCATTGTTTTTAATGACTGAATAGAATTTCACTGTGTACACATTCCATAGCTTCTTTATTTATTAATCTATTGATACACAGAGCTAGGCTGATTCAGTAACTTGGTTATTGTGAAATAAATATACCAGCCATTTTTTGTTTACTTGGTTAGATGATTGGTTTTTTTGCATTGTTGTTATTATGTTTGAGATAGAGTCTAAATTATAGCCATGGCTGGCCTGAATATCATTTTACAGACTAGGCTAGGCTTGTAGCAATCTTTGGTCCCTTGAGTGTAGTACTAGGATTATGGGCACACACCTCCATGACAGGCACCAACAGCCACTCTTAAGAGCAGAATTACTGACTATCAAGTGGGAAAGGACTTAAGAAACACTTGGTTATTCAATCCATCCTTTTGTTGGTTTGTAAACATTACCACAAAGTAGGAGACTATTAGTCCAAGACCACAGGCATAGATTTTCAGCCCTGCAGTGGGTTTGACTGAGGAGTCATCAGAATAGTTGGGAGGATTTGATTGATTGCTTAATCCCATCTACAGTGATTTGAATGAAAAATACCCCCCATGAGGTCATGAATTTGGATACCTAGTCCCCATTTGGTGTTGCTGTTTGGAAAGTATAGAACTTTCAGTAGGTGGGGTTTTCCTATTCATTCATATTCTCTCTCTCTCTCTCTCTCTCTCTCTCTCTCTCTCATCCATTATATATTCTATACCTTTCTGCAGCCTTCATGTCTCTGTGGTAGTCAAGGTGGCTTGATGTCCCAAACCATCAGGCCTGAGGTATGTGCTTTGTTCACCACAGCTGAAAACTAATTTAACAAGTGAACTGATTTTATTTTACAATAACACATTATGATCATCAGCTTAGATACATAAATGAAGCCTATTTACCTTCCCTAAGATATTACAGAGGGGCCAGGGTGACCTCAGTATCAGCCTGGCTGATCCAGTAGTCTATGTTCTAATCTAACCATCTAATCTAGCTATCCAGGATGATAGTAGTATTCCACACTGATTACAAAGTGTATGCCTCACTGAGCAGTCCTTAGCATCAGTTTGTGTGTACAAGGGTTGGGGGGGTGAAGATTACATATAAAACTGACATTTGCCTCTGGAAGTCAGACTCCAGAGGGAAGAAAGTTCTTCATTCAGTATATGTCAAGGCAGACTGCAGGTCAAGGCCACATCACATGAACTGCCAAGCACAAGGATGCACAGAAAGAAAGGTGAGACTTAGGCGGATCTTGGAGTCAGAAAGGTAACTGTTTGGAAACCCAGCAACATTAGGGCCACAGAGAAAGCCCCTCCCTGGGCCTTAGCCCCAGCATACTCTGTATGGTTTCCTTTAGCAAGACACATTTCTTTCTGGAACTTTATTTTTCTGATGTAAATTGAGATGGTTGCAATGTCAACCTCTCAAGGCAGGTAGCAAGCTATGTATTCTGTGGTCAGGACTAGGCTTTATTTGTTTTTTTTTATTATTATTCTTTTCCCCAAAATGATTAAACATGTGCTTAGAAAGTATAAATCTTATCATAAACATTCTCCAATCCAATTACTAACCAGGCCTGACCCTGCTTAGCTTCCAAGATCAGATAGGGCACGTTCAGGGTGGTATGGCTGTAGACTTATGGTAAACATTCTTTTCTAGTGGATGAATTTGAAAAAAAAATTATATAAACATTTTTTGTTTTGTTTTGATGGTTGTGTTTAATTGATTCGTTTAAATATATATATATATATGTTTATATATTTAGAATTTCATACATTAGTATTATATTTATTAAATTACATTGTATTATATATACTAAATTGCATTATTTGCACCCTTCTAGTCAGCCTCCAATTCCTCTGTGTCTCCCATCTCCCCCAAAATTTATTGTCCTTTATCTTTTTAAAAAAAAAATTTTTTTGTATGTGTATGAGTGTACTGTCTGCATGTAGGTTTGTGCACCCATGTCGTGCAATGCCGCGGAGGTCAAAAGTGGGTCTCGGATTCCCCTGGAACTGGAGTTCTCCCAGAATTGGAGTCACAGACAGTTCTTAGCCGCCATGTGGGTGCTGGGGATCGAACCCCGGTCTTCTGCAAGAGCAGTCGGTACTCTTAACTGCTAGGCCATCTCTCCAGCCCCCTTTATCTTTTTATATTAAAAAAAACTTTACTAATCAGCTTACCTTAAAATTGTAACAAACACCTGAGGAGGTAAGAACCTGGTAGTTACTCTGTCTATGAAACCAGATGGGGGACTCAGTTGCTGTAACAGTCCTGTATTGGCTTTCTCACACTGGAGAGGCCGAGACTCAGGTAGTTGCTCAATCCATAGGGCTGGATGCCTCAGCAGTCTCCATCTGGCACCACAGAAGCTGGTGAGTTCCTGAATTGATGATGATCGTCAGTCAGTGAAAGAAGCCTGGAAACACTGGCTCCCATGTTAGCAAAGGAATCGACAGCAACAAAATGAATCAGCCTGACAAGAGAAAAGGCAAAAGCAACAAATGGCCAATTATCTTCCTTCTGCCATGTTCTTTATATCTCCCCTGAAGCTAGAAGGTGCTGCCTACATTTGGGGTGAGTCTTCCTTATTAATTAAAGCCATCAGGACAATTCTTAGTTGAGGCTCCCTATTATATTAGGCAACAATGTGCAATTAAACCAACCATCACAGATCCTTATTAGTTTTTGAAGTTAATGAAGATCTTGAACCAGAATGCTTAAGAACAATTGAACACAGAGCCGAGGCCATGGTCCTTGCCTTTTACAGGCTATTTTATATAGCTTTCACTCTTTTTGCTTGTTTTGTCTTTTTTGAGACAGGGTCTCCCTATAGCCCCAGCTGGTCTGGAACTCCCTCTGTAGACCAGGCTGGCCTCTGCTTCTCAAGTGCTAGGATTAAAGGCATGCACGACCACACCCAGCTTAGCTGCCATGTGGGTGCTGGAAATTGAACCCAGGTCCTCTGCAAGAGCAGTCGGTGCTCTTAACCACTGAGCCATCTCTCCAGCCCTGGATTTCACTCTTATATTTAATAAAAGTACAATTCCTGTTGATTCTAGTTCCAAACTTCTTTTCACAGCAATATTGGTTTCTTGTTTTTATCTTTTATTGGGCCTTTGTACATTTAATAGAACAGTTCTCTTTTTTTTGGCAAGTTGTACTTTATTTTTTAATTTATTGTTTTACATATATTTTTTGCACAAAATTGTGTTACAAATCAAATCCAGACCCTTGTCCCCCTCCCAACCGCCCCCACCAGATTCACCCTTTCACTCAGTTCTTTGATGTCATCTTTTCTGTTTTCATTGGTGTTGTTGTTCTTTCCAATATGCATCACTCCCAACAAAAAATGTTTACAACTAGGTTATTGGCACTAGCATCCACAGATGAGAGATACCATTCATCGTTTGTTTTTCTGGGACTGTGTTACTTCACTTAACATAATTTCTTCCAGTTCCATCTATTTACCTGCAAAGTTCATGATGTTGTCTTTTTTTTACTACTGCATAGGACTCCATTGTGTAGATGGGGTACTTGGGTTGGTTCCAGCTTTTTGCTATTGTGAACAGAGCTGCATTAAACATAGCTGTGCATGTATCTCTTCGGTAAGAAGAGTCTTGTGGGTATATACCCAAGAGTGGTATGACTGGGTCAGGTGGTAGAGACTCAAAACTCATTTTGAGTCTTCCAATGGTTCTCCACACTGCTTTCCTTAGTGGCTGTACAACTTTACATTCCCACCAGCAGTGGATCAGTGTTCCCCTTTCCCCACAACCTCTCCAGCACTTGGTATCATTTGTTTTCTTGATCCTAGCAAGTCTTATTGGAGTGAGATGATATCTTAAAGTGGTTTTAATTTGCATTTCCTTAATTATTAGCAATGTTGAACACTTTTTAAGATGTTTCTCAGCCATCTCTAATTCCTCATTTGTGAAGTCTCTGATCAGCTCTTTGCTCCATCTTTTGAGTGATTCATTTGTTTTCTTTCTTCTTTGTTTTTTGAGTAGCTTCTATACTCTGGAAATCAAAGCTTTGTTAGACATATCAGTGGGAATTGGTTCCTCCCACTCTGTGGGTTTTCTCTTCACTTCCTTGATTGTTTCTTTTGATGTACAGAAGCTTTTGAGTTTAATGAGGTCCCATTTGT
Organism: Rhizomys pruinosus; assembly: GCA_009823505.1. Lineage (NCBI taxonomy): Eukaryota > Metazoa > Chordata > Mammalia > Rodentia > Spalacidae > Rhizomys > Rhizomys pruinosus. The sequence continues at coordinate 2,038,924 of VZQC01014834.1, forward strand.
CAATTGTCAACCTTAATTCTTGTGCAGCTGCTGTCTAATTTAGGAAGTCTTTTCCTATGCCTATGTTCTGTAGTCTGCTGCCAACTTTTTCTTCTTCAGTGTATGGGGTTTCATGTTGAGGTCTTTGATCCATCTGGAGTTGACATAGCACCCTGAAGGCATCCGATCTCATCAGAACAGTTATTAAACAAATTTAGATGCCCTCCCCATCCAGGCCCCCAACTCTCACTGCACCTCATGTATTTCACCATACGCATTAACTCCCATCCAGTCAAGCATTTGTACCCAGATGTCCTTAGGTGCAAATTAATCCACTGGAGTCTAGTCAGCCTATTTGAGATCATAAGTAAGGCATACTCTCCCTCACCCAGTAGTAATCAGTCTCTAATAGTTCTTGTCTAGGGCTGGCCTACCATCAATTTCTCTGGCTTGTCTGATTGACTTGCCGTGGATTCTGTGTTTGATATTGAGGAAAGTTCGCATGTGCAAGCTTCCAGTGGCCCAAAAGCCTCTGATTCCCTGCATTCACGAATCAGCCCTGGCTCTTACAGACTTCCTGCCCCCTCTTCCACAATGGTCCCTGAGCTGTGGGTAGGTGAGGTTTAAAATAGGAGTTCTATCTAGGGACATACATTTAGCAGTCTCTTATTCTTTAAAATTTGGCCACTTGTGGCCTTCTGTGTGCATCACATTCTGTTGTGTAAGGAAGCCTCACTGCTGAGAGTTGAGGGATGCACTAGTTTTCTTTCTACCCCTTGTTCTATGTTCCAAAAGCCTTAGGTATACAGGTTCCACTGCAGGTATATCACCTAGGACTGGGCATTTCTCAGATGTATATCCTCGGTGTCTGATCAGTTGTAGGTTTCTGCAATAGCCTCCATCTGTTGCAAAAAGAAACTTCTTTGATGAGTGGTATATGGCATACTTGTCTGTAAATATAAGGATCCATGTTTAAAATATGGTAAGAAATTTGTCTAGAAATATGACAGAGATAGGGTTTTCTCTAAGATCTATGACCTCTCCAGCCATGTGTATTTGGTAATGTTTATAGTGCCACCTATGAGTTTTTTTTCCCTTTGAGAGGGTTTTAAGTCCAATTAGATAGATGTTGATTATGTCCCAGATAACAATGCTACCACTGACTCAATAGAGGTACTTTGCTGTGCCAGTCATTATGGTTATTAGTATTTAGGACTGGGTTGGACCATTGATTGATTTTATTCCTTAGCAGTTTGCATATTATCATCTAGCATTATGAAAGCTAAACTGCAGGTAGCAGGCTTCCAAGTCAGCTTTTGCTCCATTGTTCTGAGTCCTGCATCCAAAGTTTGTCCTGTCTTCAGCAGTAGGGTCTTTCTATAAACATTTTTAAGTAAATTGATGAGACTTGGTGTGAAACTAAGTGAGATACTAAATGCCAGATAGTAGAATGGTCCCTAGTTCCTAGGGACACTGCAATGGCCGTCATTTTATTAAAAGGTAAATATCAGGACCACAGCATGAAAACTTCATGAATAAATATAGGAAGGACCAAAATTATGTTAACACAACTGTTTCTAGACTAGAAAGGTAGTCCAAAAGATGAGTAAGATGAGTTTACTTTTGTCAAAAGCTGGCATACTAAATAAATTAGAACTAACATAAGGAAATATTATGTAATCACCTTTCTGTTGACTTGGGAGTAAGTGGAAGAGTTTGGCTGTACTCCATGTGTTTTTTTGTTGTTGTTGTTGTTGTTTTGTTTTGTTTTGTTTTGTTTTGTTGTGCTGAAAAGGTGTATGGTTTGGTGCTGGGTAAGGGGTTCTCAGGTTTGTGGTTTTTCATTTACTTTGTAGGACTCCAAAAGTCTAAAATAATTCTCAGATCATGCATGTTTGTTCTAAAAAAAAAAAAGTGAAAGATTCCATAGACAACTTAAACTGCAAAGCAAAAAGAAAGAAGATCAAATCAGGCAAGGATTTTTCATGTAAAAAAGCTTCATGTGATATTTAATGTGCTTTATCTTCTTATTTGATTTTATATGCTCAAAACTCATGAGGGAAATCAAATCGTATCATTTAATGGATAAATGCCAAAGAAGCCCTTTATCAGCTTCTCCTAAGGCTTTGTGTATATTTTCTAGAAGTAAGTAAAAGCTGGCTTAGCTAGAGCTCATAAAACAAGGCTGGACTTTAGTTTCCAATAAGTCCATCACTGTGCTCTTTTTCATGCTGTAGGATTTATTTTCAACGATAGTCAGTAACCTGAGTTCTCACTGAATAATGAATCTTTGTTTATTCTTATGTTGTCATGATTCATTTAATTCCTTCATTAATTTATTTTAGTCCTAATTAGCAATAAAATCTGACTTATATACTTAATAGTAAAACCCAAAATATTTTCCTGGAGTTCTCTGATAAAAGAACTATAGTGACAAAAAAAAATCATTTTCACCTCTACGCCTCATGAATTCCTGTTTGGCATTCCCTGTAACAGAAGACAGAATAACAAAAGAACCCTAAACAGCATTCTAATAATGTATACACAGGTAGTCCCCAACTTAAGACAGTTCAGCTTAAAATGTTTCAACTTATAGATGTTTCAAAAGCAATACATATTTGCCGCAAGCCACCCAGTCGGAATTTCTTTCTCCCAGCTGGATATCTTTCACCTGCAGGAAATCAAAGTTCTGTACAGGAGGGCACAGAGTCAGGCGAGAAAAATAACTGGACTTGACACCAGAGAGAATTTTGGATCTGGTGCGTCTTTACTGAAGTCAGGTGGGGTTTTTATTCAGGCAGGCAAGTAACACAGGGAACGGACGCGGGAAGAGGGGGAAGGGTCAGGCTGACAGGCTGGTAACGCAGGCAGGGGATTTGCATTCCTCTGGAACAAAGGGATTTACAAAGCCAACAAGAGGGTTTACATCTTACACTGTGTCAATAAAACAGCAGCCTTAAACTCACAAACCATAAAAGGTCTTTGTCTCTTTTGAAGTTTCAATTAGAAGTTTCTCATCCTTCCTGGGGTTGTTTGTAATCTCCAGGTTGTTTGCTATTTCCAGGTTGTGTTTTAACTACAAGCCCAGGAGAAGAGGGGCTTTTAGCCCTTTTACAAATTACACAGAGTTTTTCTTAAAGGAGAAATCTTCTGCCATGTGCCTTTAACTAAGTGTTACACTTTAACATATATAGCTGTAGCTAAACTCTAACTTTATTAGATGTAGCTTTCTACTTAAAGGACTAAGTCTTTTTTATTAAGTTTAGAAGGACACTTTTATTATTATTAACTAACCTATGATCTCACTCAGTGTAATGTCTACAATATCTTTGTGGGGACTTTTAGGACAAAGGAGCTTTTAGATGTTGTATCTCTGTATGATTTTACTCAGGTGCATCAGGCTGTTTGCCTGAATTGTTTTTAAGCATGTTTAACTGTCCCTTATCTGGGACTGAGGTTGTGCTGCACTTAGGAGGAGAGTCAAAAGACAATGTACAAAGTCCAACACTCATAAAGCATAACATCTTTGTAATGCATCGTGATCTTAGAAGCTGAGACCGGGTACTCTGTCACTGACCACCAGGGAGCTTAACCTCGAGAGGTTCTTATCTCCTACGCCCATTGTTACACAGACGACTCCGGAGTTGGTGTGACACATATTTACTGGAAATTGTGGGTTATATTTTGAATTTGATCTTTTCCAGGGTGTACATGTGCAGTACTGTACTTTCTCAGGATGCTGTGTAGGGGTAGAGATCCCAGCTTCCAGTGAGCAGTATGATTAACAGGGTAACAAAGGATGTTTATCAGAGTATTATGGTGTTTGATAAGCTAGGTATGTTAAATACATTCCAGCTTGTACTGTTTTTGATGCATGATGGGTACAGAGGCAGGAAGTGCCACAGCAAGTGAAGGAGACTTTGTAAAGGAAATAACTCTAAAAGCATGGGAAATAATGCAGAAATGAGGAACTCTCAAGAACTCTGTTTCTTGGACTTTAGGCCTAAATATATCAGTATGAGTTTTCCATCATAAAATAAGTGCTTGGAATAATCAACTAAGAAAAACTTCATTTCATTTCGAATGCAATGAGCTCTGGTGGGGTGAGGGGGGCAAGGAAAGGGGAATGGGTCTAGATTTGATTGAGAAATATTGTATGAAATGCACAAAGCTTCAATAAAAAATTAGCTAAAAACCCTTAATTTCAGTGCACAGTTTTGGAGGGTTTGGTCTAAGAATGATTGGCCCATTTTTAAACAGGCATGTCACAACAAAGAAGAAAAAGACAAGAAAAGGCAAGTGGGGCTTGGGGTCCCATTATCTCCTTCAGGGCCAAACCCCTAACCCTTAACTCCCTCTCACTGGAATCCCTCTTAAATGTTTTATCATCTTCCAATAGAAGCAAATTGGGTTATAAGCCTTTGACTTATGGACTTTAGAGGACAGTCCAGACCCAAAGTCCAGCACCATCGTTATCTGAAATTTTTTAAAGGTGTAAAGAAAAGCCCATTTAAAGATCAAATGAAAATAAGATCTGTTCAGCTGGAATTATTCTGAAGAACAATCTCTACTGATCGTTTGCATTCTTAGCAACCTTGCAAACGGAGACTTCTTTTTCTGGTGCAGATTTCTCTTGTTTACATAAGGGATACTCCTCAGAGTTTCTTCTGTATCTACAGATATTCAAAATAATGACTCAAAATTACCCTCATGCCAAAGAGGCATATTTGGGTTTACACGTTCTGGTCTCTTACACTCATATCTTAGGGTAGCAAGAACCAATAGATGAGTCTATAGCACTCTTCATGATATGTCTTCTTTTGCAGGACTGTGCCCCAGAAGTAGACTGTCTACCAGGTAACTTGGACTGACTAAAGTTCTTGAGGATGTAAACTGCTACTGCTGTGGATTCTACTAAGACACACTTTCCACACTATGTGGTAAAAAAGAACCTGGCTGGCCGGGCGTGGTGGCGCATGCCTTTAATCCTAGCACTTGGGAGGCAGAGGCAGGTGGATCTTTGTGAGTTCAAGACCAGCCTAGGGTCTACAGAGTGAGTTCCAGGACAGTTGGGGCTACAGAGACCCTGTCTTGAAAAGACCAAAAAAAAAAAAAAAAGAACCTGGCTGAGAGAAAATTTCTAAAAAAAAAAGGGGGGGGGGCAGGGCTTTCAGTCTCTATCTGTCCATCTCTCCTTCTGCCTCTTATTCAATCATTGGTTTGCTCAGAAAAATATATTAGCTGTAGCTTAAAATAAGATCTGACTATCTAATTAAACCTTAATCAATGCAGAAAATCGTAAACTCCACAATCCAGAGACACCAATTCTCAAAGCAAATAGATGTCCACATCAAAGATCATTGTCTATGAAATATAAGAATAATTATTTGATATTAAAATTCAATTCAAAATATTAAAATCAGAAGATACATATTTCAAATAATAATAAAAATTGTCCATAAGTGTAGGCTCAGGAAATACTCCAATGGTAAGTAAGCACATAGACTTAAAAGAAATCACAAAAGTTTGTTTAGTTACATCAGTTTTAAATGTATGTATCTGATAATAGCATTTTTTTAATGTGTATGAATGTACTGTCTGCATGTAGGTCTGTGCACCCGTGTTGTGCAATGCCGCGGAGGTCAGAAGAGGGTGTTGGATTCCCCTGGAACTGGAGTTCTCCTGGAATTGGAGTTACAGACAATTCCCAGCTGCTACTTGGGCGCTGGGGATCGAACCCAGGTCCTCTGCAAGAGCAGTCAGCGCCCCCAACAGCTAGGCTATCTCTCCAGCCCCAATAATAGCATTGTTTACACAAGAAGAAATGAATTCTTCCTTTGTAGTCACCCAAACTAAATCAGCTAAATAATTTCATTACTCAAAACATACAATGTCAAAGACTCATTCAAAATTTGATTGTAACAGACTGGGCATGGTACCACGTGCTTTTAATCCAACACTCAGGCAGCAGATACAGGAAGATCTCTGTGAGCTGGAGACTAACCTCATCTACATAGAGGGTTCAAAGGTAGAGGAAGACCCTGTCTCAAAACACTCCACCCCCAAATTACAGAATATTTCCTGTATAATGAAAACTATGGGCCAAATGTTTTTGCATATAATAAGCTAATTATTTTAACACTACATATACTTATACACATATGTTGTTTTATAATATGTATTTATTTTGTAACAAAATACACATAAATATATCTCATCTCCCTTTTATAGAAAATACAAAAGTAGAATATGCAAAAGATTTTTAATAACTCTAAACTCTATGAATATGGTATTGATGTTAATTATAGTTACTGGCAATTTGAAAAAAAATAAGTTTGAAAGCCATGATCCCCCATCCCCAGTTAGCATTAAGAAAAGTAGAATGCCCTCTGTCTCACTCTAAAAGTAGTCATGGCAAAGAATTGAACAAACCATCATGGCACCATAGAAAAATGTGAATTTGGAAATAACTTTGCTTAAATGCCTAGAGTTCTCTCATATTCAGATTCTTGTAAAAATAAGAGAGCAAACTTGCATGATGCTGAATATTCCATTGCAGACAATTAATCTTCCTCCTCCAATTAAGGTCCCTGTTACAAGCATGACTGAGGCTTTGGCCTCAAGTTTGACACTGTAACTGACACAGAAACTCATCTTATGACATCATGTTTTTCCACAAAGAAAGCTATATCGTGCAGTCCTTGGTGCTACTGTGATTCTCACCTGGAGGCAGAGAGGAGCTGCCACACAGTGATGGTGGAATTAGGAGTCCTTTTAAAAGCCTTCAGTAGACAATGGGCTACTGCCCCCAAAGAACTCTTGACCCTGAGGAGGAGAAACGAAGCAGGGTTATAAAGCTTAAAGCCATAATTACATCATGCCAGAGCCAAAGCTAACAACCACAGTTGTTAGGTCACCATAGTTACAGCAACCAGGGACTAGTCAGTTAACAAAGAGGTTTTCAGTTAACAAAAAGTTTCTCACTTTCAGTTAGGAAAAATGAGTTTCTCAAAGTTGCAGAAACAATGGGTTTCCTGGAGCTACAGGTCTATCCCGGTAAGGGAGCATTCTGCCTGGCTAGTTATAAGTTGCCCAGGATAGTAGGAACAATGTACCCCTGAAAGTGCAGGTGCAGCCTCCATGGAGGTCATTCTGGCTTGCTGGTTGGCTGGCTGGCTGGCTGGCTGGCTGGCTGGCTGGCTGGCTGGCTGTAGTTAGCATGGTTGCGTGGGGGTGTGGAGCTGGGCAGAAACATAGGTTAAAGGAAATGGAATCAGTCTGGGTTTTGCTCTACAAGCTCCACTTGCCTCTCCCATTGGGATGACGCAGAAAGAGTTCACAGGAAGTAAGAGGGAGCAGTAGCTTGCTATTCCGATGGCTATGAAGGATGTCGTAGATCATTTTCCACCAGTGTACGCAGTCTTCTTGCCTCTTCACTGGTCATAATTCCTTCTGGAGAGAGCTACTATGTTTTGCACTAGATATTTTGGAGACTATGCTGTCGATGTCAATGACCGTGCAGGACTGTCTTCTGAGTATGTTCACCAATGAGAACCCACCTCCTTCCCATGGCTGATGAAGGAGGGCACTAACTGAAAATAGCCCTTGATTGATTCTTTTACGAAATTTAGGTAGGGCTGTGTTCAGCCTTTATTGACTTTTAGTATCAGATTCTGCAACAGGGCCGACCCTCGAAAAAGTTCCCCAAAGTACAGACTTTGAACATGCTGTGCACTTGGAACGCAAGGCAACAAAGTCTTGGGGAGCTGCCTCAGAGCCATGGTTCTTCGGGCCTTTCTCTGTTCTCCCCACCCCCACCCCAGTGCAAGGAACAACTTTTCTCTCAAGTTCCATTATCTACACGGACCACATCTAAAGGAGAAAAAAAAAAAAAAAAAAAAAAAGAAATTTTTTTTTCTCCTTTAGGATGTGGTCCGTGTAGATAATGGAACTTGAGAGAAAAGTTGTTCCTCTGCACTGGGGTGGGGGTGGGGACAGAAGAAAGGCCCGAAGAACCATGGCTCTGAGGCAGCTCCCCAAGACTTTGTTGCCTTGCGTTCCAAGTGCACACAGGCATGTTCAAAGTCTGTAGTTTGGGGAACTTTGCGAGGGTCGGCCCTGTTCAGAATCTTCTGATACAAAAGTCAATAAAGGCTGCAAACAGCCCTACCTAAATTTCGTAAAAGAAATCCAATCAAGGGCTATTTCAGTTAGTGCCCTCCTTCATCAGCCATGGGAAGGAGGTGGGTTCTCATTGGTGAACATACTCAGAAGACAGTCCTGCACGGTCATTGACATCGACAGCATAGTCTCCAAAATATCTAGTGCAAAACATAGTAGCTCTCTCCAGAAGGAATTATGACCAGTGAAGAGGCAAGAAGACTGCGTACACTGGTGGAAAATGATCTACGACATCCTTCATAGCCATCGGAATAGCAAGCTACTGCTCCCTCTTACTTCCTGTGAACTCTTTCTGCGTCATCCCAATGGGAGAGGCAAGTGGAGCTTGTAGAGCAAAACCCAGACTGATTCCATTTCCTTTAACCTATGTTTCTGCCCAGCTCCACACCCCCACGCAACCATGCTAACTACAGACAGCCAGAGCCAGCCACCAGCCAGCCAGCCAGCCAGCCAGCCAGCCAACCAGCAAGCCAGAATGACCTCCATGGAGGCTGCACCTGCACTTTCAGGGGTACATTGTTCCTACTATCCTGGGCAACTTATAACTAGCCAGGCAGAATGCTCCCTTACCGGGATAGACCTGTAGCTCCAGGAAACCCATTGTTTCTGCAACTTTGAGAAACTCATTTTTCCTAACTGAAAGTGAGAAACTTTTTGTTAACTGAAAACCTCTTTGTTAACTGACTAGTCCCTGGTTGCTGTAACTATGGTGACCTAACAACTGTGGTTGTTAGCTTTGGCTCTGGCATGATGTAATTATGGCTTTTAAGCTTTATAAACCCTGCCTTTGCTTCTCCTCCTCAGGGTCAAGAGTTCTTTGGGGGCAGTAGCCCATTGTCTACTGAAGGCTTTTAAAAGGACTCCTAATTCCACCATCACTGTGTGGCAGCTTCCTCTCTGCCTCCAGGTGAGAATCACAGTAGCACCAAGGACTGCACGATATAGCTTTCTTTGTGGAAAAACATGATGTCATAAGATGAGTTTCTGTGTCAGTTACAGTGTCAAACTTGAGGCCAAAGCCTCAGTCATGCTTGTAACAGGGACCTTAATTGGAGGAGGAAGATTAATTGTCTGCAATGGAATATTCAGCATCATGCAAGTTTGCTCTCTTATTTTTACAAGAATCTGAATATGAGAGAACTCTAGGCATTTAAGCAAAGTTATTTCCAAATTCACATTTTNACTCCTCCCCTTTTTGTCCGTATCAAGAAAGGAATATCTTTTTTGCATCTCACTGCCTTATTGAGGTCTTGCCTTCTTGTCATATTCTGGTGCAAATATACAACTTTTTGTTTTTTTGTCACCTGGCCATTTCCAATTTTATTTCAGTTGGACTGAAAGACTCAAAAATGTCACGATCTTTCCATAGTACGAAAATTTCTTTGCGCTTTACAATCTTAAATGCAGTTTCTTATTCTGGGCATGGGCTGTGTACCTTTGATTCCACCCTCAGAGGCAAGAGGCAGGCAGATCTTTGTGAGATGGAGGTCAGCGAGGTCCACATAGTGACTTCCAAGGAGGGTTGGAGACTAGGGAGACCCCTTGTCAAAAAAAAACAGAAAAAATAATAATTGTTACATTTAAAATACTTGCACGTAATCTCCATTTCTGGGGCTATTTCCTGAGGAGTTGAATGTACAATATTAAGAGTTAGAAAAGTAAGTCCTGGAATAACTAAACACAAAAATAGTAAGAATGTCTGTCTCTACAGTGTCTGCATCTTTAGAATTATAATCGTCATCAAGCTTGTATCAATTCCCCTTGAAATTATAAAAAATGTCAGCCTTTTGGAAAACAACCAGTATATAGTATTGGTAGGACTTTCTTTCCAGGCATATATCGGGAAAAAATATGGAGGAAAGATGTGGATCAAGATTTCCAATTTCAGTTTTGGAGGAAAGGCATTTTTTATTCAACTAATGTTTATTTATTGACACCTCCAATTATCAAAAATTCTAGTGTGTGTGAGTGGATGTGAGACAGACAGTAGCCTGCAGATATAGCAGATTATTATTATAGCTTCTGGGAGGAGGGTGGGGCCTTCTGTGATAGGAACATCTAAGAATGAAGGTGGACCGGGGGATGGATTTTTTTTACAGGAAATGGATTGAACACTTGTGAGGAAAAAATATTATGTAATGCAAAAAGTGAAATTTCATATTTTCACTAGTTAAAGCAGAGAAATGCCACCTCAGCTTCTTACCTACTCTTTCTAGAGTAAGCTCAGGAAACAATAATTTGAGACTGCTAATTAGAATTCTAAATAATTTTTTATTATTTATTTATTTATTTATTTATTTTTGATGTGTAATGAATGTATTGTCTGCTGCAGGTCTGCGCACCCGTGTTGTTGCGATGCCGCGGAGGTCAGAAGACGGGTCTCGGATTCCCACTGGAACTGGGCAGTCTCCTGGAACCGAGTCACAGACGGTTCTTAGCCGCCATGGGTGCTGGGGATCGAACCCGGGTCCTTCTGCAAGAGCGGACGTCGCTCTTAACCGCTAGGACATCCCTCCAGCCCCCTAAATTCTAATTTAAGGAAAAATAAAATTCCAACCCCATTTATTATTATTTCAGAAGAACGCAAAGTGTTTGAAAGGATAAGTCTCTAAAATAAATTAAATCCTATCTGATTGGTGATTTAAGCCAATCAGAGATTTCCTTCAGCTTCTCTGTAATGAAGGAAAAGTTACCAGAGAGAAGAGTTCAATGTTTATAAAGTTTGGCTTAATTCAAAGAAACAATATGGGGCATACTTGAAGCAGTTTCTACAAGTACTAAAAGGAAATGGAATGTCTGATTCAAATACATTAAAGAGATTGGAAGAAATGACTCCAAAAAATGAAAATGAGATAAACATTGTAGAGAATGGAAAGCAATACTAAACCCCAACTAAACTATCCACTTATTTATACTACTATTACTATTACTACTACTGGCTACTACTGAGGCTAACTACTACATCTACTACTACTATGGCTACTACTATGGCTACTACTATGGCTACTACTATGGCTACTACTATGGCTACTACTATGGCTACTACTAAGGCTACTACTACTATGGCTACTACTATGGCTGCTACTACGGCTACTAACCTACTTATTTTTCTTTTTTTTTCCAGATATACCCAGGTGTCATCACATGCTACTATTTCTAAATATACAAAGTTTACCTAAAAGGAAAACAGATAACAAAAAGCAAAGCCCTGAATAAAGCAAATCAAAAAATTGTAATTGACCAAAATAATAAATTCTCTGAATTCAGAAAAAGATAATGGTAAGAAAGGACTTTTAAAGACAGTGGGAATTCACCTTGATTCAAAAATTTGTCATTGGGGTCACAGAATGCAAGATGTGAAAATGAACAGGCATTCACTGAGTGCTTGCTGCAAGCCAGAATCCAGATACTCTACTTAGTTTCACTTTGTTTTTAATTGAGAATTTTATCCATTCATGCAATGTGCTCTGAACAAGACTTCCCTCAGTCCCTCCTCTCCATTCCTATCTTACCTCTCCACTGTTGTTCTTCCCAATCTGCATGCATTCCCTCCTCCTCCTCCTCCTCCTCCTTTTTTAACACATTGAGTGCACTAGTTGCGCCATGTGTGAACGTCTGTTTGTGTGTGTGTGTTGCTGTGTGTGGTGTGAAGTGTGGTTATAGTGCCATCCAGTAGAGCAAGGAAAGCCTATCAGAGGTGTCCTCCTTGAAGAAACCCGACTTTCCCTCTCCCAGGCACAGCCAATTTTTGGTAATTCCTCAGCTAGGGGCGTGATTTCCTGAGTACATCTGCCTTCCATGCTGGGATATCTTCTGGTTTGAGCTGGTGTAGGTGTTGTGCATGCAGTTACAGATGTTGTCAATTTGTAAATGCAATTTCACTGTTGTGTCTGGAAAATACTGAGTGTAGTCATTCACTATGTCTGTTGGTCCTTGAAACCATTCTTCTCTCTTCCATGAATTTATACTATAGCCTTTTGGAGAACGGGGCCTGTAATATTAATTCTCACTGGTAATGAACATCCATGCAACTCTTTTTCTCTGCACATTAACCAGTTGCAGATATCTGTATTAATCACCTTTGATGCAAAATAAGATTCTCTGATGAGGACTGAGAAACATAATTTATGAAGATATATTTACCAATTATTCTCTACTTAGGAAGTCAGTTTGGTAGTATGATTCAATTTTAGCATAATAATAGCAATAGGTTCTCTCTAAAGGCCTGTCACCTACCTAGTCAGGTTTTTGGCCTTGTTAAAGGTACCAGTCATGAGTTCATCCTTAGAGAGCAGGACTTAAATCCAACCAGAAAGTGATTGTTTGTTCCCACAGTGTTCATACCACTGTTCATCAGTTACATATCTTGCAGGCTGGTTGTTATTGTAGCTCACAGTATTCACAGCTGGGCAATTACTTGATTATTTTTTCTTTCCCCAGCAGTGTGCGTAGCGTACCTCCCGTGTATCTCAAAAGCTATCCAGTAGGAATGAAGCTTTTCTAGTTATACTGGCTTGATTCCTAGTTCACATGACTAAGTACAAGGTGTCTGGTGCTGGATAGCTTTCAGTTCAACTTGACACACCTTGGGTTGAGGAAGCCTTCGTTGGGGAACTGCTTCCATTGGATGGCCTGTGGCCACATTCTGTGGAGTATTGTCTTGACTTGTCGGGCAATAGTGGGAGGGCCCAGTCACAAGAGTAGTGCCACCCCTGGGCAGGTTGTTGTGTACGTTATGAGAAGGGGGGGCATGAGCCAGGGAGCGCCGAGGTGAAGCAGCATTCCTCCATGGCCTGTGCTTCGCTCCTGCCTCCAGTCCTGCCCTGAGTTTCCGCCTTGGGTTCCCTGAGTGTATGATACTACGACCCTTGGAGATGTAAGCTACATAAACCCTTTCCTTCCCAAGTTCGGTGTCGGTCAGAGGTTTTTGCACAGCAATCGAAGGACAAACTTAAGACAGTGTCTTTAGCAATAGCTTCTTACCATTAAGTGTTGGAGTGTAAACAAGAGTAATGGTAACGACCTGTAATATTTGAGGCAGAAGTCTTTGGAGTCCCACTAATCAACATCTCGAAAACAGGTAGCCTATACTAGACACTGGGCTTTTGTTTGATAGCCTATGGAGTCTGGAAAAGGCATTCCTTCCCTGTTACAGAGGAACTCTATTTAAACAACTTTTATATCGTATGTTATATGTTTTAGGGAGCTTCTACAGTAGTATGTTTCCATTTGGATTTTCAAAAGTCTTTAGTGTCAGTTATCCCTCCCCTGCTCCTACCCCTCACCCCACTAACTCTTCTTTCCTCATTAATCCCCATTCTCCCTTCATACAACCTGCCTTATCTCTACCCTACTTAATCCTCTGCTTTTGGTCCCTTACTGCTTTCTTGAGTTCTATGGATACTGCAATTTAAGCACCCATACCTAAAAATTCAAAAGTAGCATGTACATGTGAGAGAGTGCATGTGATATTTGTCTTTTGTGTCTGGATTTAGCTCACTCAGGAATGATTATTTCCAGTTCTCATCCATTTACCTGCAAATGTAATAACTCAATTGTCCTTAAAACTGAATCATTGACGGGGTGCGGTGGCGCCCACGCCTTTAATCCTAGCACTCGGGAGGCAAGACAGGCAGGGTGGATCTTTTTGAGTTCAGCCAGCCTGGTCTTCAGAGGGAGTTCCAGGACAGCTGGGGCGCTACAAGTAGACCCTGTTCGAAAAGACCACAAAAAAAAACAAAAAAAAAAAAAAACCTGGAATCATAGTCCGTGTGTATTTTACCACATTTAAACTGTCCAATTCACAGTTGATGGACCATCCTAGTCAAGCTTGCCATTTCTTAACTATTGTACAATAGAGTCCTTTGGATACATGCTCAAGGTGGGTCATAAGGCGAATGTATTTCTAGCTTTTTTTGAGGAACGTCCATACTTATTTCCATACTGTATCAGTTTGTGCACTCACAAAAAATGGGTAAGAATTCCCCTTTGCCTTCATATTTTCTCAGTCCTTAAGACCATTCTCCTAGTAAATATATCATTATCTTCATGTTACAACAGAAGAAAGTCACCCATGAAGAGATTATGGAATTTTTCCAAGTGCATAGTAGCTCAGAGTGATGGTGCTAGGATCTAAATCCTGGGTAACCATCAAGATGCTGAGTTGTCTTTGAAACTGAAAGTAATGCAGGGCTGGAGAGATGAATGTAACTGGCACAGGCAGTGTGTAAGAGCACTGGCAGCTCTTGCAGAGGACAGAGTTTGATTCCAGCACCCACATAGTTGCTAACAACCATCCCAAACCTCAGTTCCAGGGCACGTAACACACTCTTAAGGCCTCCTCTGGCATCGCACAACATGAGTACACTCTACATTCATGAAGGCAAAACATCATACATGTAAAAAAATTAAAACAAAACTTTAAAATTAAAACTTGTTAAAAAGCAATGAAAAGTAATGTAAGATAGAATATATCGACTTGGATTTATCTTTCCCATCAGAATAAAGAACTACTCAATAACTTGATTGTTTCTCTTTTAGATAATGTGGTCTGAAATGTACTGTGATGTTCTTTCAATGTCATGCTTTTTTCTTCTGGACCTTTATGGCCTTATATTTGACAGCTTTTTTTATTAACTGGACTAAACATTAGTACACAATATAAGACATGGAGAGTATGCTAATATTTCCATATGCATGGATACCTTGAATTTTCTAACTTCTCCAATGATTTGACATGCCATCTCTAAGGATCAAAACGGATGAATGCACATCTCTACTTGATCCTGAAATTTTATAATTTATAAGCATTTGGGGTTGTGAATGGACATAGGTGCATGAGATTGTTGGGGATTTGGTAATAAAGGGTACGGTAGCGGTCTTTTATTACATATATTTGCATTAACATCTCGCCAGAAACATGCGCGAGTGTATGGTTGGACTGTGTTGATGAAAAAAAGTACCGAAAGATTTTGGCACAAAGGATTTGCCTCTTCACGCAAGTTGAAAATAAGCTGGAACCTGGTAAAGGAGTCTTGCAAAACTTTGTGGGCTGGAGATCGGATTGGTTGCTGGGGATTGTTTGGGTGGATGGTGGTGGTGCCCAGAGGTTACATGTGATTGGAAACTTAATCTCAGTGTTATGGGTGATGGGAGAGGTGGTGGGGAGTTTGGCAGGGGCTGGTTGGGTCAGAGGACGCGCTGGGAAGAGAATTGGAGTGCCGGAGAGTGTGAGTGTGAAGGCGCGTGGGAGTGAATAAGCGCTGAGGGCTGAGAGCTGGCCAGAGAGAAAGGTGTATGAAGGCCAGGTGAGCCCTTGCTGGGAGCTTTGTGCGCCAAGTGCGGGATAGAGAACCCTTGTTCATATGGCGCCACAACGATAGGAAAAAACAGAAAGCCTCATGAAGACCAACCAGATATGGCACGGACTGGGTCAAAATGGGAGGCAAAAATAAATACTGCGCCATTGATAAGTATGTGGGGCCTGGACATTGGGTGGAAGGAACAAAATAAGGGACAACAATGGTGTGTGGGCGATAGTGCTAGGTATGTGTGTGGTGAGCGAAATGCCCTTGTTCTAGTAGGGCCTGCAAGGATGTCCCATACAGCCTGGGGCCCGATCACGGTTAGCCTTGAGTTGACAGGGGGGGGCCAGGACCGGCCGGGGTAGGACAAGGCCTCTGGCAAGGGAGCAGGCGCAAATTGAATGGCAGTTAATCAGATAACCAGGCCTTGAGAAAGTGATCTCTGAGTTATGATATGGTTTGCAGGAAGATTCTGCGCAAGGAAAATGGGAGCCGTAGGATGTGTCTAGGATGCAACCACGAACACTGGCCAAAACAGAGCCCCGTCCACAGTCCCTTCGACAGCTTTCGTACACGCTCATCATTCCCCGAATCACCTGCTTAAAGGCCCCCAGAAACTGGATGTCTGTGAATATTTGGTGTAAACCTACTTCTTGAGGAAGATCTTCAAGACCTATTGCTCTGCCAAATTCCTTCACAAAGGCCCCATCCTCGTTGATATAGGAATATTCATTGTTTAATTTTCATATAAAGATGCCAAAAACATAATACATAACAGCAAGAATAAGAAATACCAAATTGGGGGCAGGAGGGATGGCCTAGTTAGTGGTTATAGAGCGCCAATTGCGCTTGCAGGAGACCGGGTTCGATTCCCAGCAACTTACATGGGCGGCTGAGAACCATTTTTAACTCCAGTTCAGGGAATCCAACACCTCTTCTACTTCGCTGTGGCATTGCAGGACACAGGTGCACAAGCCTACATGCAGACAGTAATTCATCAACATACAAAATAAATAAAATATAAAAAAAGAAATCAAATTGTTTGAGACAATCATGTGTAGTATGCACAGTTTTGGTCCCTGAGATCCCTGCCACCTCGAGGCTACTCCTACTTAAGTTGTGTTACATGGCGAATGGGACTTGGTAGATCGAAGGAAGTTTATTGAATAGTTCATCTTAAAATAGGAAGAGTGTCCTGGATATTTGGGTGGTCCTAATGGTATCAAATTACTCCCAAGAGAGAGAAGAAAATGACATAAAAAGCTGTTGAAAGAAAATCCAGAGAGATGCAAAAACAGAGGAAGGATTTGCCAGTGTTGTTGGCTTGAGGATGAAGGGACACTACATTAAGGAGACTGGAGTGCCAGTCCTGCAAGGAACCAAATTCTAGAATGAATAATCAGAAACCTTAGAAAATGACTCCAAACTCTGCTTGAGAACTGTAGCCCCTGCCAACAACTTGATTTGGGGCTTGCGTTGATCTTCAAACTGTGAGGAAAATAAATTGGCTTTGTCTCTCGCTGACTCATTTTGGTGGGTAATTAAAATAAATTATGCTCTTTGACAGTTTCATGCATGCACATAGCATATTTTTATCATGTACACTCCTATTGCCTTGGCTCAGCCTCTCCCTCTCCTATCGGCCCCCTTCATTTTACTAACAAGTCTCTCTCCTGTTTTGTAACTTTCTCCATGGCTCCTTGAGTTTCATTAGGGTTACTTGTATGAGCATCAGGATGGGGTTATTCACTGGAGCAATGGACAAATTATTAGTAGCTACACCACTCAAGAAAAATAACTCACCTTCACCTGACAGCCATCAATTGCTCCCTAGCTGGAGTGGGGCTTCATGAGTATCTGCCTCAGATTTTCTGGAATGTTCTTGGGCTCAATCCTGTGCAGGTCTTCTGCATGGAATCACATCTTATGCAACACACGAGCGCAAAAGCTATGACATGTCCCAAGGACAGTGTTTCACACCACTCTTCCTTACATTCTGGTGCTTGTGTTCTTTCTACCCTCTTTCACAGTGCTCCCTGGCCCTTAAAAAGGGGGATGATGGAATGTCCACTTTTATGGTTTGAAGCGCTGAACGGTCTTTTATTCTCAGAACCTAAATCAATCTAGGTTTCTACATTAGCCACTGCCCTACTATTAAAAATACTCTGAAAAAAAACCCATCTCTGATGAAGGCTGAGAACTGAATTAACCTATGACATAAACATAATTATTAGAAGATGAATTTGATAACAACTCAATATAGCAAAACAATAGTACATTACTCCCTACAGTCTATGTCATCCATGGGCTTTTGAACAAATTTAAAGTGCTAGGTATAAATTTCTTCCTGGGGGGCAGGCCTGAAATCCAATCAGAAAGTGGCTGGTTACCCGATTCTGATATTATTATTGCAACCAGCAGGTACATTTTGCCTGGCAGGTTGACATTGCAACACATAGGGTTCATTGCTGGTTGAGCCATTTTAGAAAGCAAAGAAGAAAAATATTCCCTCCCAGTGGCCTACAAAGAACTGTCTGGGAATATTAAAGCTAGCCAACATAGAGGTAAAAAAAAAAAAATTTCCTAGTTCAGTTTCGGCTTGATTTCTCTATGGGCTGCAATCAAAGTGTGGATGTCTTCACAATAAGGTTTTACAATCTATTTCTGGTGTGAAACCCAAGAGAATTGCAATATCCTCTTGTGTTTGGGGAGAGCTTTATTTGTTGATAAATCTTCATGGTGGCATTTATGTGAAATGCTATATATTGCCATAAATTATGATTTGTAAATCATGTCATGAGATTGCAAAATAAAATACAGACTATGATCCCACTGTGTAATGGAGATGTACTTGTAATTTTTTCATCTACGAATTCTGTTGACTTCTTTCTCAGGTTTCCATGCATAGTTTGCTTAGAAGCCTGATATGTGTTTAGTCTAGTTTCAAGTCTAGTCCAGTCTGTCAGCTTACATGTCAGTTTTAGAAACTTTCCATCATTCTCTGTTGTGTAACTTTTCCTGGGGAGATATGAACATATGTCTGCCCTCTCCAGATAGGGTTTCAATGACAAACCAAAGAAGCAGTTCCATCAACGTCCAACTTGGTTAACCAATGAGCTTATTCAGATTATATACAGGAGTATAGGTGAGGGATTATGGATGACCTCTCACTGAAAAGCTGGAGTTTGGAGTCATTTTCTATGGTTTCTAATTTGATACTGACCTATGAAACCTGCAATCTTAGAGCTCTCTGTATGATAGTTCAACAGGTAAGAGAGTCTCTGTTCAGCGGGTCTTTGTAGGAATGATTTAACAATATGGCCACAATCTATACAAATAACTTTTACCTAATCTTCCAGGAGAAAAGCTGGGTGTTTTATTTATTTTTTATTTTATTTTTTATGTGTATGGGTGTACTGTCTGCATGTAGGTCCTGTGCACCCATGTCTGGCCAATGCTGAGGAGGTCAGAAGAGGGCGTTGGATTCCCCTGGAACTGGAGTTAAACAGTCCTTAGCTGCCATGTGGGTGCTGGGAATCGACCTGGATCCTCTGCAAGAGCAGTCGGCACTCTTAACCTCTGAGCCATCTCTCCAGCCCAAGAGAAAAGCTAGTTTTATCTTATCTTGTTTATATGTAGCACAAGCTCTTGAGCTGTGTGATCTTAACAATTTTGATCCTTCACTTTGTCTCCTTGTCTCGAGAAGCCTGAAAATTTTCAAGATTCATAAGCTTCCCCTCCCCCCACTAAGGTTAGTTAACCAGTAAGAAATGCAACATTGACTATGTGAAGCCACATGACGGTGATGCTTAAATAAAAGTAGCCTGACTCTTAGCATCCATTTTAAGGCCAAGAGCAGAATCCAAACTGCTGCTTGCCCTGGACCTGGAGCAGTGTTGTGGTGTGTGTGTGTGTGTGTGTGTGTGTGTGTTGTGTTTGTTGTGTGTAATATCAAAAATATTATAAGCAGGGGCTGAAAGAGGCTCAGTGGTTAACAGTACTTGTTCTCAGCATCCACATGACAGCTAACAACTTGTTTAGGTAACTTCAGTCCAGGGATCCAATCCAAGTGCTCTTTCTGGCCTCATAAGTGCACCAAGTGGTTCATTTACATATGCTAATATGACTCATACACCTAAAATAAAAAACGATCAACATTTTTAAAGTGCCACAAGTAATTGATTATTCATTGGGAATACCAAAAATAGGAATATGATCAAATTTGTGTTATAAACAGTAGATGGGATTCAATGGACATTGTTAGTTTGTGATTGTGTGATCGGACATCAGAATGGACATACTCTTCAGATAAGGGTTAGAACTTTTACTTCCCCATTTTATGCTGGACATGCTGATCAGTCAGAGAATATAGTAGAAGCTGTTGTTTGAGAACACAGTTCTAAGATGATTCTAAAACACAGGCTCTCAGCAGTTTGGATCTGCCCTTGGCTAAGAGCCAGGCTGTTTTTATTCTAAGCATCACCATCCATCGGCTTCACATAGTCTCTATGTTGCATTTCCTTACCTGTTACATAACCTTAGTGAGGAGGGGCCCTTATGAATCTTGATACTTTCAGGGACTTCCTTAGACAAGTTGTTAACTTCTTGAACTCAGAGGAAATTGCTCTACGAGCCTGGATACACATACCTTTTCTCCTAATTTTGTCCCACCTTTCCTTCTAACCTCTTTGCTAATATCTGTTGATGAGGCATTGGAGGGGAGAGGACTTGTGATCTTCCTGGTGACTGAAACTACATCTGGTCTGTTGCTATTCAGAGATTCTCCTTTTGCTTATACACCCAGGAGAGACCATCTGTCTGCCCTATCACATGTGCTAACCCCCTCAGGAGTGCTGGGCTTTGTGCTCTTCTGGCTCACTTTACCACCCCAATCTATCTCTCCCTGGCAGAATGTACTCCATGGCATCTGGCTGAGTCTTGGCCCTAGTTCAGCTCAGTGTTGCTGCCCTGTAGCCATTGCTCCAGCTCTTCTGGTTCCCTTTCTGGCTCCTTCCAGCAGCCTGCACAGCAGAGTTCACAGTAGTTTTGAATCCTGTCCATATCGCATGAGAGCAAAGGTTCACTTAAGAAAACCCGAAATCTCTCTGGTGTCAGGCAATGGCCAAACCTAAGATGAAACTGGAGTGTTTGTCTTTACCCTTCCTGCTTCCCCTTCTTCTTTCATGGCACATTTCTGATGGCCTACCCTCCTGTCAACAAGAAGAAAGCTTTGTGAATTTAGTGTCATAAGGAGAAGGTGTATCTTTCTCCAAGGCATGGGATAACTTCATAAGTAACCATTCTTTAGGAATGGCTGTTGAAGTTTAAAGGTGGGAGTTGAAGAGATTCTGAATACTCTATTCATCAGTGTTTGCCCCTCAAGTCTAATTTTATTTTAATTTTTATTTATGTTCTGTATGTGTATGAATGTACTGTCTGCATGGAGATTTGTGTGCACCTATTGTCGCTTGCAATACACGTGCGGAAGTCAGAAGACGGGTGTTGGACTCCCCTGGAACTGGAGTTCTCCTGGAATTGAGTTTTCAGACGAGTTCTCCGCCACCAATGTGGGTGCTGGGGGATCGAACCCGGGTCCCTCTGTAAGAGCGTATCAGTGCTCTTAACTGGCTAGGCCATCTCTCCAGCCCCCTCCCTCAAGTTATTTTTATCACGGCTAAACCTTAATTTTCATATCAGCAGCTGATTATTGGCTTTGTCTGTTTCCTTCCATTTCTTCTGAAACATATGTTCAACACCCTACAGAAAAATGCCTGAAGTAATCCAGGGTGAATATTAATAATGTTCAAAGTAGCAACATGTTAAAATTATTCCTGACCTAGAAAAATGATCATATCTTATTAAAGAGTAAAGTTATCCAACACTAAGTAAATTATAATCATATAGAAACATTTGAAAACCGAACCAGGTGTGGTGGTGCCGCCTTTAATCCTAGCACTTGGGAGGCAGAGGCAGGCGGATCTATGAGTTCAAGGCCATTCCTGGTCTACACAAAGTGAGTTCCAGACAGCTGGGCTACAAGGAACCTGTCTCATAAAAACCCCCCCCAAAAAACGAAAAGAAAACATCATTTAAAAAACTAAAACATCAGAGTTAATTTCACAGTACTAGGTTTGCAGAGATTTTGGGTTCCTTTTGAACCTTTTTATTCCAGTTTGTCTTGGGCCAATACAAATTATTTTTATAATTTGTAAGACAATGGCATATTTTATTTAAGACAAAGATACTTAACCCACCCAGTCTTCCTTTCTTTTGCCTCTTTGTGTTCTAGCTGCTTTTTCTAGTGACTTTTTTTTTTTTTTTTTTTTTTTTTTTTTGGTCTTTTCGAGACGGGTCTCCCTGTAGTCCCAGCCTGTCCTGGAACTCACTCTGTCAGACCAGGCCGGCTCGAACTCACAAAGATCCACCCTGTCTCTGCCTCCAAGTGCTAGGAGATTAAAGGTGTGCGGCACCACGCCTGGCCTCTAGTGACTTTTGTATCTCAGCATCTCGGGTCCCATATTCTCATGTTGGTTAATATTTTGCTAAGATCAGATTCAGCGTTATTATGAATTTGGAGTTTGTAATTTTAGTTATAATCCATGTGCATTCCCTCCTAGACTACTAATATTTCCAACTTGTCACATCTCTTGAATTTCATCATCATGCTGAGTTCTTTGACTTCAAATATTATTTTAATATTTGAATAGCTAATTTTTTATAGCTCACATATATCTTTTTCTTAAATGAAAAGTTTCATTCATTGTGTTTCAAATATTGTGTCAGTTCTGAGTACCATAGGAGATGAATGTAACTAGTAACTGAAGTAGAGATAATTTAATATAAAATTTGTTAACTATAGGGGCTGGAGAGATGGCTCAGCAGTTAAGAGCACTGACTGCTCTTACAGAGGACCTAGGTTTGATTCCCCACACCCATGGGGCAAACACCTGGCAAACAACCATCCCTAACTCCGTTTTAGGGGAATCCAACACTTTCTTCAACCTCCAAGGGCATTGCACAACACAGGTATCTTTATACACATACAGGAAATACATTGAAACACATAAAATAAAAATAATAAATCAAAACATTTAAAATTGGTTTACTTTAATATGTACTTTTAAAAACAGAGAGGTAGTGAAGATAAAAGCTTTAATTTATTACTTGTATTTAGCAAATATTATCTTTGTCTCTTTGGTTAGTTAGTATATAGGATTTCATTCTCTCATTCTGACTTTTTAAAAAAATGAAATAAAAATAAATAAATAAAATTAAAAAGAGAAAGAACAAATAAACAAAAACCTATTATAGTAAGATAAGAGAGATTCCAGTGTGGAATTAAATTAAAATAAAATTCACAAGTGGAATTTATACTCCAGGAACAAGTGAGGGACCTGGAAAGAGATTATTACTAAGAGGAAACAGGGTCTGGGGATCCTGGTTGAAGACAGGCTAAGGGGATCCCATATCTAGCCTTAAGAGAGAGGGTGAAGAAAGGGGTGAGGTCTGGGATCAGATATCAGATATAGTGAATAAGGAGTTCTGTTAAACTTAGCAAAATTCCTGCTAAAAATGAACTATATAGGAAGCTCACAGATGGGCCACAATGAGAGGAGGATCCAGGGAATCTGACTGGAGTTAGGTCAAAATATTCCTTGTGAATAGAAAGGACACTTGTAGGAAACTGGAATTGTGAAAAGTCAACTTTAAGTATGAGAGTGCTGGGGACTGTAGGGAAGTTCTCACTCTCAGGGCTGGAGAACAAAAGAAAGACTTTTGAATTAATTGCAAATAGAAAAGTATCCCAAACTTTGGGAGGCAGGTGGATTCTCTGTGAGATGCCACAGCCTGGTCTACATAGCAATATCAAGGCCAACCAGGGCTACACAAGCGAGACCTTGTCTCAAAAGACGACACACAGACAGACAAAAAGACAATGGAAAAGTGGAAGCCCAGCCTCTCAGAGCTCAAAACTTTGCAGAGAGCTCCACTGAGTTTTACAAGGGGGAGGGACAGCTATGAGAGGTGACGGAAACATTGTAGAGTTGAGCACTGTTACTCTACTGCAAGGTTATGTTTAATGCTAAGAAGGAGGCCAGCTAGGAGCAAGCTCCTCCTCTCGCCGACCCCTGGTCTCCTCTACTGCCCTCTATTGGCAGAACCTAAAAAGACAGAAATGTGTAAAGGTGTTTTTTAGTTTTCAGCCCCAACCTTGTGGAGCAGAGAGCTGCAATAGGTATGGAACTGAAAAACTGTTCCTTAGTAATTGGCACAAAGACAAAATAGACTATTTTAGACTTAATAAAAATTAGTTCCCATCTTTTTTTTAAAATTTTTTAAAATATTTTTTGTATGTGTATGAATGTACTGTCTGCATGTAGGTTGTGCACCCGTGGTCGTGCAATGCCAAGGAGGTCAGAGAGAGTTCTCAGACTCCCCCCGGAACTGGAGGCTCTCTTGGAACTTGGAGTTACAGACGGTTCTCAGCCGCCATGTGGGTGTCTGGGGATCAAACCACCGGTCTCTGCAAGAGCAGTCGGCGGCCCTCAACTGCTAGGCCATCTCTCCAGCCCGAGTGTCCATCTTATAAATTCGATTCACTTTGAAGTTAGCTTTGCTGAGGATCAAATCCAGTGTCTTGTCCATGTTAAGTAAGCTCTTCTACCACTGAGCTGTTTATTAGTCCTTAAATTTCAAATGCATTTTTTTTTTATTGATGCTTTGTGTATTTCATACATCATTTCACAATCAGTTCAGGCATATTTCCCTCCCCTTCCTCCCAATCCCACCCCACCCATCCCAGATATCATGCATTCTTCCAATAACTGTCCTGCATCTTTCTCTCAGTTTTTTTTTTTTTTCCATTTTTTAAATAGGTTCAAATGCATTTTTAGGAAAAGATTGCCCCTCCTAAGAAAGAACCTTTGTAAATTTTGTAGACTGTTATAAAATATGTGAATCTCAGTCTTGAAGACATCAGTGGCTATTTCAAATCAGATCGCAGAGTAAGGGAAGTGGCTGATTGGAAAGATAAAAAACACAAAACATACCAATTTGTATTCATCAAAACATAAACCTATATTCCTTTCTTGATAAATGGGAGGAAAATGCAAGGTGCAGGCGATTAAGAGAAGGAATGCATGGTTTTTACAAAAGATCAAATTAGAGTCCAAAGAATATGCTAGCCTGGAATAACTTTCCCTGTGCCCTCTCTACCGTAGTTCACCTTCGGTTTCTTCTTTGGTGACTGGAGTTTCATTAAAAAAAAAAAAAAAAAAAAAAAAAAAAAAAAAAAAAAAAAAAAAAAAAAAATTCAAAAAAAAAAAAAAAAAAAAAAAGGAATGTTGATGCTTTCAGTTAGTCCCCTAAGATTTTCCTATGCAAGGAGAATGAAACTCCAGTCACCAAAGAAGAAACCGAAGGTGAACTACGGTAGAGAGGGCACAGGGAAAGTTATTCCAGGCTAGCATATTCTTTGGACTCTAATTTGATCTTTTGTAAAAACCATGCATTCCTTCTCTTAATCGCCTGCACCTTGCATTTTCCTCCCATTTATCAAGAAAGGAATATAGGTTTATGTTTTGATGAATACAAATTGGTATGTTTTGTGTTTTTTATCTTTCCAATCAGCCACTTCCCTTACTCTGCGATCTGATTTGAAATAGCCACTGATGTCTTCAAGACTGAGATTCACATATTTTATAACAGTCTACAAAATTTACAAAGGTTCTTTCTTAGGAGGGGCAATCTTTTCCTAAAAATGCATTTGAACCTATTGTAAAAAATGGAAAAAAAAAAAAAACTGAGAGAAAGATGCAGGACAGTTATGGAAGAATGCATGATCTGGGATGGGGTGGGGTGGGATTGGGGGAAGGGAAGGGGAAATATGCCTGAACTGAATTGGAAAATGATGTATGAAATACACAAAGCATCAATAAAAAAAAATGCATTTGAAATTTAAGGACTAATAAACAGCTCAGTGGTAGAGAGCTTACTTAACATGGACAAGACACTGGATTTGATCCTCAGCAAAGCTAACTTCAAAGTGAATCGAATTTATAAGATGGACACTCGGGCTGGAGAGATGGCCTAGCAGTTGAGGGCGCCGACTGCTCTTGCAGAGGACCGGGGTTTGATCCCCAGCACCCACATGGCGGCTGAGAACCGTCTGTAACTCCAGTTCCAAGAGAGCTCCAGTTCCGGGGGAGTCTGAGACTCTCTTCTGACCTCCTTGGCATTGCACGACACGGGTGCACAAACCTACATGCAGACAGTACATTCATACACATACAAAAATAAATTTTAAAAAATTTAAAAAAAGATGGACACTAATTTTTATTAAGTCTAAAATAGTCTATTTTGTCTTTGTGCCAATTACTAAGGAACAGTTTTTCAGTTCCATACCTATTGCAGCTCTCTGCTCCACAAGGTTGGGGCTGAAAACTAAAAAACACCTTTACACATTTCTGTCTTTTTAGGTTCTGCCAATAGAGGGCAGTAGAGGAGACCAGGGGTCGGCGAGAGGAGGAGCTTGCTCCTAGCTGGCCTCCTTCTTAGCATTAAACATAACCTTGCAGTAGAGTAACAGTGCTCAACTCTACAATGTTTCCGTCACCTCTCATAGCTGTCCCTCCCCCTTGTAAAACTCAGTGGAGCTCTCTGCAAAGTTTTGAGCTCTGAGAGGCTGGGCTTCCACTTTTCCATTGTCTTTTTGTCTGTCTGTGTGTCGTCTTTTGAGACAAGGTCTCCTTGTGTAGCCCTGGTTGGCCTTGATATTGCTATGTAGACCAGGCTGGCATCTCACAGAGATCCACCTGCCTCCCAAGTTCTGGGATACTTTTCTATTTTGCAATAATTCAAAAGTCTTTCTTTTGTTCTCCAGCCCTGAGAGTGAGAACTTCCCTACAGTCCCCAGCACTCTCATACTTAAAGTTGACTTTTCACAATTCCAGTTTCCTACAAGTGTCCTTTCTATTCACAAGGAATATTTTGACCTAACTCCAGTCAGATTCCCTGGATCCTCCTCTCATTGTGGCCCATCTGTGAGCTTCCTATATAGTTCATTTTTAGCAGGAATTTTGCTAAGTTTAACAGAACTCCTTATTCACTATATCTGATATCTGATCCCAGACCTCACCCCTTTCTTCACCCTCTCTCTTAAGGCTAGATATGGGATCCCCTTAGCCTGTCTTCAACCAGGATCCCCAGACCCTGTTTCCTCTTAGTAATAATCTCTTTCCAGGTCCCTCACTTGTTCCTGGAGTATAAATTCCCACTTGTGATTTTTATTTTTTAATTTAATTCCACACTGGAATCTCTCTTATCTTACTATAATAGGTTTTGTTTATTTGTTCTTTCTCTTTTTAAATTTTATTTATTTATTATTTATTCATTTTTAAAAAGTCAGAATGAGAGAATGAAATCCTATATACTAACTAACCAAAGAGACAAAGATAATATTTGCTAAATACAAGTAATAAATTAAAGCTTTTTATCTTCACTACCTCTCTGTTTTTAAAAGTACATATTACAGTAAACAATTTTTAGAATGTTTTGTTTATTATTTTTATTTTATGTGTTTCAATGTATTTCCTGTATGTGTATAAAGATACCTGTGTTGTGCAATGCCCTTGGAGGTTAGAGAAAGTGTTGGATTCCCCTAAACTGGAGTTAGGGATGGTTGTTTGCCCCCATGGGGTGTGGGGAATCAAACCTAGGTCCTCTGTAAGAGCAGTCAGTGCTCTTAACTGCTGAGCCATCTCTCCAGCCCCTATAGTTAACAAATTTTATATTAAATTATCTCTACTTCAGTTACTAGTACATTCCATCTCCTATGGTACTCAGAACTGACACAATATTTGAAACAATGAATGAAATTTTCATTTAAGAAAAATATATGTGAGCTATAAAAAATTAGCTATTCAAATATTAAAATAATATGAAGTCAAATAAACTCAGCATGATGATGAAATTCAAGAGATGTGACAAGTTGGAAATATTAGTAGTCTAGGAGGGAATGCACATGGATTATAACTAAAATTACAAACTCCAAATTCATAATAACGCTGAATCTGATCTTAGCAAAATATTAACCAACATGAGAATATGGGACCCGAGATGCTGAGATACAAAAGTCACTAGAGGCCAGGCGTGGTGCCGCACACCTTTAATCCTAGCACTTGGGAGGCAGAGACAGGTGGATCTTTGTGAGTTCGAGGCCAGCCTGGTCTACAGAGTGAGTTCCAGGACAGCTGGGACTACAGGGAGACCCTGTCTCGAAAAGACCAAAAAAAAAAAAAAAAAAAAAAGTCACTAGAGGAAAAGCATAGAGCACAAAGAGGCAAAAGAAAGGAAGAATGGGTGGGTTAAGTATCCTTTGTCTTAAATAAAATATGCCATTGTCTTACAAATTATAAAAATAATTTGTATTGGCCCAAGACAAACTGGAATAAAAAGGTTCAAAAGGAACCCAAAATCTCTGCAAACCTAGTACTGTGAAATTAACTCTATGTTTAGTTTTTCAAATGTTTCTTTTCTTTTTTGGGGGGGGTCTTTTTGAGACAGGGCTTCCCTGTAGCCCCAGCTGTCCTGGAACTCACTTTGTAGACCAGGATGGCCTTGAACTCATAGAGATCCGCCTGCCTCTGCCTCCCAAGTGCTAGGATTAAAGGCGTGCACCACCACACCTGGTTCGGTTTTCAAATGTTTCTATATGATTATAATTTACTTAGTGTTGGATAACTTTACTCTTTAATAAGATATGATCATTTTTCTAGGTCAGGAATAATTTTAACATGTTGCTACTTTGAACATTATTAATATTCACCCTGGATTACTTCAGGCATTTTTCTGTAGGGTGTTGAACATATGTTTCAGAAGAAATGGAAGGAAACAGACAAAGCAATAATCAGCTGCTGATATGAAAATTAAGGTTTAGCCGTGATAAAAATAGACTTGAGGGGGAGGGGGCTGGAGAGATGGCCTAGCAGTTAAGAGCACTGACCGCTCTTACAGAGGACCCGGGTTCGATCCCCAGCACCCACATGGTGGCGGAGAACCGTCTGAAACTCCAATTCCAGGAGAACTCCAGTTCCAGGGGAGTCCAACACCCTCTTCTGACTTCCGCGTTATTGCACGACATGGGTGCACAAACTTCCATGCAGACAGTACATTCATACACATACAGAAATAAATAAAAATTAAAAAAAATAGACTTGAGGGGCAAACACTGATGAGATAGAGTATTCAGAATCTCTTCAACTCCCCACCTAAACTTTCAACAGCCATTCCTAAAGAATGGTTACTTATGAAGTTATCCCATGCCTTGGAGAAAGATACACCTTCTCCTTATGACACTAAATTCACAAAGCTTTCTTCTTGTTGACAGGAGGGTAGGCCATCAGAAATGTGCCATGAAAGAAGAAGGGAAGGCAGAAGGGTAAAGACAAACACTCCAGTTTCATCTTAGGTTTGGCCATTGCCTGACACCAGAGAGATTTCGGGTTTTCTTAAGTGAACCTTTGCTCTCATGCGATATGGACAGGATTCAAAACTACTGTGAACTCTGCTGTGCAGGCTGCTGGAAGGAGCCAGAAAGGGAACCAGAAGAGCTGGAGCAATGGCTACAGGGCAGCAACACTGAGCTGAACTAGGGCCAAGACTCAGCCAGATGCCATGGAGTACATTCTGCCAGGGAGAGATAGATTGGGGTGGTAAAGTGAGCCAGAAGAGCACAAAGCCCAGCACTCCTGAGGGGGTTAGCACATGTGATAGGGCAGACAGATGGTCTCTCCTGGGTGTATAAGCAAAAGGAGAATCTCTGAATAGCAACAGACCAGATGTAGTTTCAGTCACCAGGAAGATCACAAGTCCTCTCCCCTCCAATGCCTCATCAACAGATATTAGCAAAGAGGTAGAAGGAAGAGGTGGGGACAAAATTAGGAGAAAAGGTATGTGTATCCAGGCTCGTAGAGCAATTTCCTCTGAGTTCAAGAAGTTAACAACTTGTCTAAGGAAGTCCCTGAAAGTATCAAGATTCATAAGGGCCCCTCCTCACTAAGGTTATGTAACAGGTAAGAAATGCAACATTGACTATGTGAAGCCGCATGATGGTGATGCTTAAATAAAAACAGCCTGGCTCTTAGCCAAGGGCAGATCCAAACTGCTGAGAGCCTGTGTTTTAGAATCATCTTAGAACTGTGTTCTCAAACAACAGCTTCACTTATTCTCTGACTGAATCAGCATGTCCAGCATAAAATGGGGAAGTAAAAGTCTAACCCTTATCTGAAGAGTATGTCCATTCTGATGTCGATCACACAATCACAAACTAACAATGTCCATTGAATCCCATCTACTGTTTATAACACAAATTTGATCATATTCCTATTTTTGGTATTCCCAATGAATAATCAATTACTTGTGGCACTTTAAAAATGTTGATCGTTTTTTATTTTAGGTGTATGAGCATAAATGTAAATGACCATTTGTGTGCAGTACTTACAGAGGCCAGAACAGCACATTGGATTGGATCCCCTGGACTGAAGTTACCAACAAGTTGTTAGCTGTCATGTGGATGCTGAGAACAAGTACTGTTAACCACTGAGCCATCTTTCCAGCCCCTGCTTATAATATTTTTGATATTACACACACACAACACACACACACACACACACACACACACACCAAACACTGCTCCAGGTCCAGGGCAAGCAGCAGTTTGGATCTGCTCTTGGCTTTAAAATGGATGCTAAGAGTCAGGCTACTTTTATTTAAGCATCACCGTCATGTGGCTTCACATAGTCAATGTTGCATTTCTTACTGGTTAACTAACCTTAGTGGGGGGAGGGGAAGCTTATGAATCTTGAAATTTTCAGGGACTTCCTCAGACAAGGAGACAAAGTGAAGGATCAAAATTGTTAAGATCACACAGCTCAAGAGCTTGTCTACATTATAAACAAGCTAAGATAAAACTAGCTTTTCTCTTGGGGCTGGAGAGATGGCTCAGAGGTTAAGAGTGCCGACTGCTCTTGCAGAGGATCCAGGTTCGATTCCCAGCACCCACATGGCAGCTAAGGACTGTCTTTAACTCCAGTTCCAGGGGAATCCAACGCCCTCTTCTGACCTCCTCAGCATTGCACTACAGGGGTGCACAGACCTACATGCAGACAGTACACCCATACACATAAAAAATAAAAAATAAAAATAAATAAAACACCCAGCTTTTCTCCTGGAAGATTAGGTAAAAGTTATTTGTATAGATTGTGGCCATATTGTTAAATCATTCCTACAAAGACCCGCTGAACAGAGACTCTCTTACCTGTTGAACTATCATACAGAGAGCTCTAAGATTGCAGGTTTCATAGGTCAGTATCAAATTAGAAACCATAGAAAATGACTCCAAACTCCAGCTTTTCAGTGAGAGGTCATCCATAACCCTCACCTATACTCCTGTATATAATCTGAATAAGCTCATTGGTTAACCAAGTTGGACGTTGATGGAACTGCTTCTTTGGTTTGTCATTGAAACCCTATCTGGAGAGGGCAGACATATGTTCATATCTCCCCAGGAAAAGTTACACAACAGAGAATGATGGAAAGTTTCTAAAACTGACATGTAAGCTGACAGACTGGACTAGACTTGAAACTAGACTAAACACATATCAGGCTTCTAAGCAAACTATGCATGGAAACCTGAGAAAGAAGTCAACAGAATTCGTAGATGAAAAAATTACAAGTACATCTCCATTACACAGTGGGATCATAGTCTGTATTTTATTTTGCAATCTCATGACATGATTTCCATAATATAATTTATGGCATATATAGCATTTCACATAATGCCACCATGAAGATTATCACAAATAAAGCTCTCCCCAAACACAAGAGGCTATTGCAATTCTCTTGGTTTCACACCAGAAATAGATTGTAAAACCTTATTGCTGAAGACATCCACACTTTGATTGCAGCCCATAGAGAAATCAAGCCGAAACTGAACTAGAAATTTACTCTATGTTGGCTAGCTTTAATATTCCCAGACAGTTCTTTGTAGGCCACTGGGAGGGAAATGTCATAAATAGGCTCAACCAGCAATGAACCCTATGTGTTGCAATGTCAACCTGCCAGGCAAGATGTACCTGCTGGTGCAATAATAATATCATGACTCTGGGTAACCAGCCACTTTCTGATTGGATTTCAGGCCTGCCCCCCAGGAAGAAATTTATACCTAGCACTTTAAATTTGTTCAAAAGCCCATGGATGACATAGACTGTAGGGAGTAATGTACTATTGTTTTGCTATATTGAGTTGTTATCAAATTATCTTCTAAATATTTATGTTTATAGTCATAGGTTAATTCAGTTCTCAGCCTTCATCAGAGATGGGTTTTTTTTTCAGAGATATTTTTAATAGTAGGCAGTGGCTAATGTAGAAACCTAGATTGATTAGAGTTCTGAGAATAAATGACTGTTCAGCGCTCAACCCTAAAAGTGACATCTACATCATCCCCCTCTTTTAAGGCTCAGGGAGCACTGTGAAAGAGGGTAGAAAGAACACAAGCACCAGAATGTAAGGAAGAGTGGTGTGAAACACTGTCCTTGGGACATGTCATAGCTTTTGCGCTCGTGTGTTGCATAAGATGTGATTCCATGCAGAAGACCTGCACAGGATTGAGCCCAAGAACATTCCAGAAAATCTGAGGCAGATACTCATGAAGCCCCACTCCAGCTAGGGAGCAATTGATGGCTGTCAGGTGAAGGTGAGTTATTTTTCTTGAGTGGTGTAGCTACTAATAATTTGTCCATTGCTCCAGTGAATAACCCCATCCTGATGCTCATACAAGTAACCCTAATGAAACTCAAGGAGCCATGGAGAAAGTTACAAAACAGGAGAGAGACTTGTTAGTAAAATGAAGGGGGCCGATAGGAGAGGGAGAGGCTGAGCCAAGGCAATAGGAGTGTACATGATAAAAATATGCTATGTGCATGCATGAAACTGTCAAAAGCATAATTATTTTTAATTACCACAAATGAGCAGCTGAGACAACGCCAATTTATTTCCTCACAGTTTCCGAAGATCACGCAAGCCCCAAATCAAGTTGTTGGCAGGGGCTACAGTTCTCAAGCAGAGTTTGGAGTCATTTTCTAAGGTTTCTGATTATTCATTCTAGAATTTGGTTCCTTGCAGGACTGGCACTCCAGTCTCCTTAATGTAGTGTCCCTTCATCCTCAAGCCAACAACACTGGCAAATCCTTCCTCTGTTTTGCATCTCTCTGGATTTTCTTTCAACAGCTTTATTATGTCATTTTCTTCTGCTCTTGGGAGTTAATTTGATACCATTAGGACCACCCAAATATCCAGGACACTCTTCCTATTTTAAGATGAACTATTCAATAAACTTCCTTCGATCTACCAAGTCCCATTCGCCATGTAACACAACTTAAGTAGGAGTAGCCTCGAGGTGGCAGGGATCTCAGGGACCAAAACTGTGCATACTACACATGATTGTCTCAAACAATTTGATTTCTTTTTTTTAATTTTATTTATTTTGTATGTGTATGAATGTACTGTCTGCATGTAGGCTTGTGCACCTGTGTCCTGCAATGCCACAGAAGTCAGAAGAGGGTGTTGGATTCCCCTGGAACTGGAGTTAAAAATGGTTCTCAGCCGCCATGTAGTTGCTGGGAATCGAACCCGGGTCCTCTGCAAGAGCAATTGGCGCTCTTAACTACTAGGCCATCTCTCCAGCCCCACAATTTGATTTCTTAATTTCTTGCTGTTATGTAGTTATGTTTTTGGCATCTTTATATGAAAATTAAACAATGAATATTCCTATATCAACGAGGATGGGGCCTTTGTGAAGGAATTTGGCAGAGCAATAGGTCTTGAAGATCTTCCTCAAGAAGTAGGTTTACACCAAATATTCACAGACATCCAGTTTCTGGGGGCCTTTTAAGCATGTGAATATCGGGGAATGATAAGAGCTGAGAAAGCTGTAGAAGGACTGTGGAAGGGGCTATGTTGTTGAGCAGTGTTGATGGTTAGCATCCTAGACACATCCTACGAGCTCCCATTTTCCTTGCAGAACATATCCTGAATAACCAATATCATAAATCAGAGATACATATTTTCTAAGGCCTGGTATCTGATTAAACTGAATTAATTTAGAGCCTGATCCACTTGGCCAAGAGGCCATTGTAACAATACCTACAACCAAGGAAGGGAAATCAGGCCCACAGGCTGTAATGTTAGGACATACACAGGTTCAGGCCCATACTTTGAGAAACAAGGGATTTAAGCTAAACACACATACACATAGACATAGACACACACACATTGTTGTCACTTATTTTATGTTCCTATAACAAAATGTCAAAGGCCAAAATATTTATAAATGGAGAAATTTATTTTGCCTCAAAGTTTTGACCCAAGTCAGTGGCCATATCTGGTTAGGTTCTTATGAGGATATCATGTTTTATCATATCGTTGTGGAGATATAGAAAAGGGTTCTATATACAGCACTTGGGCAATAAAGATCCAGAAAAGAGGCTACCTGGCATTATAACAACCTTTTCTCATGGCAGCTAATAGCCCTCAAGAGCTAATTCACTCCCAAGAGACCTACACTCAACTCTCAAGGACAATAATCTCTTCCCAGCGCAGTCCTCATGACCCAACCAGCCCACTGAAAACTCCCACCACCTCTCAATACCATAACACTGAGGATTAAGTTTCAAATACATGAACCTCTGGGCACAAACCACATCCAAAAACAATCCCCAGCAAACAATCCAGAATCTCAGACAAAGTTTGCAAAGAAATCCTTACAGGTTCCAGCTTATTTTAACTGCAGTGAAGAAGGCAAAATCCTTTGTGCCAAAATCTTTCGGTTACTTTTTTTAAATAAACAAGTCAAACCATAACTAGAGATGTTTATGGCAGATGTTAATGAAATAATATGTAATAAAAGAACGCTACAGATAACCTTATATTAACAAATCCCAAAATCTCAATGAACTATGTAATTACAAAAAATGCATAAATTATAAAATTTCAGGATCAAGTAGAGATGTGCATTCATCCGTTTTGATCCTTAGAGATGGCATGTCAAATCATTGGAGAAGTTAGAAAATTCAAGGTATCCATGCATATGGAAATATTAGCATACTCTCCATGTCTTATATTGTGTACTAATGTTTAGTCCAGTTAATAAAAAAAGCTGTCAAATATAAGGCCATAAAGGTCCAGAAGAAAAAAGCATGACATTGAAAGAACATCACAGTACATTTCAGACCACATTATCTAAAAGAGAAACAATCAAGTTATTGAGTAGTTCTTTATTCTGATGGGAAAGATAAATCCAAGTCAATATCTTATCTTACATTACTTTTCATTGCTTTTACAAGTTTTATTTTAAGTTTTGTTTTAATTTTTTACATGTATGAGTGTTTTGCCTGTATGAATGTAAGTGTACTCATGTTGTGCGATGCCAGAGGAGGCCTTAAGAGTGTGTTACGTGCCCTGGAACTGAGGTTTGGGATGGTTGTTAGCAACTATGTGGGTGCTCGGAAACAAACTCTGGTCCTCTGCAAGAGCTGCCAGTGCTCTTACACACTGCCTGTGCCAGTTACATCATCTCTCCAGCCCTGCATTACTTTCAGTTTCAAAGACAACTCAGCATCTTGATGGTTACCCAGGATTTAGATCCTAGCACCATCACTCTGAGCTACTATGCACTTGGAAAAATTCCATAATCTCTTCATGGGTGACTTTCTTCTGTTGTAACATGAAGATAATGATATATTTACTAGGAGAATGGTCTTAAGGACTGAGAAAATATGAAGGCAAAGGGGAATTCTTACCCATTTTTTGTGAGTGCACAAACTGATACAGTATGGAAATAAGTATGGACGTTCCTCAAAAAAAGCTAGAAATACATTCGCCTTATGACCCACCTTGAGCATGTATCCAAAGGACTCTATTCACAATAGTTAAGAAATGGAAGCTGACTAGATGGTCATCAACTGATGAATGGACAGTTTAAATGTGGTATATACACAACGGACTATGATTCAGTTTTTTTTTTTTTTTTTTTTTTTTTTCTTTTCGAGACAGGGTCTCCTTGTAGCCCCAGCTGTCCTGGAACTCCCTCTGAAGACCAGGCTGGCCTTGAACTCACAAAGATCCACCTGCCTCTGCCTCCCGAGTGCTAGGATTAAAGGCGTGCGCCACCACGCCCGGCAATGATTCAGTTTTAAGGACAATTGAGTTATTACATTTGCAGGTAAATGGATGGAACTGGAAATAATCATTCTGAGTGAGCTAATCCAGACACAAAAAGACAAATATCACATGCACTCTCTCACATGTACATGCTACTTTTGAATTTTTAGGTATGGGTGCTTAAATTGCAGTATCCATAGAACTCAAGAAAGCAGTAAGGGACCAAAAGCAGAGGATTAAGTAGGGTAGAGATAAGGCAGGTTGTATGAAGGGAGAATGGGGATTAATGAGGAAAGAAGAGTTAGTGGGGTGAGGGGTAGGAGCAGGGGAGGGATAACTGACACTAAAGACTTTTGAAAATCCAAATGGAAACATACTACTGTAGAAGCTGCCTAAACATATACCATACAGATATAAAAGTGTTTAAATAGAGTTACCTTGTAACAGGGAAGGAATGCCTTTTCCAGACTCCATAGGCTATCAAACAAAAGCCCAGTGTCTAGTATAGGCTACCTGTTTTCGAGATGTTGATTAGTGGGACTCCAAAGACTTCTGCCTCAAATATTACAGGTCGTTACCATTACTCTTGTTTACACTCCAACACTTAATGGTAAGAAGCTATTGCTAAAGACACTGTTCTAGTTTGTCTTCGATTGCTGTGACAAAACACTCTGACCGACACCAACTTGGGGAGGAAAGGGTTTATTCAGCTTACATCTCCAGGGTCGTAGTTCATCACTCAGGGAACCCAAGGCAGGAACTCAGGGCAGGAACCTGGAGGCAGGAGCTGAAGCACAGGCCATGGAGGAATGCTGTTCACTGGCTTGCTCCCCTGGCTCATGCCCAGCCCACCTTCTCATACCGTACACACAACCTGCCCAGGGTGGCACTACTCATTGTGAGCTGGGCCCTCCCACATTGCCCGACAATCAAGACAATACTCCACAGATGTGGCCACAGGCCAATCCAATGGAGCCAGTTCCCCAACTGAGGCTCCCTCAACCCAGGTGTGTCAAGTTGACACTAAAGCTATCCAGCACAGACACCTTGTACTTAAGTCATGTGACATAGAGAAATCAAGCCAGTACTAACCTAGAAAGCTTCATTCCTACTGGATAGCTTTGATAACACAGGGAGGCACTACGCACACTGCTGGGGAAGAAAAATAATCACAAGTATTGCCCAGCTGTGAGCACTGTGAGCTACAATAACAACCAGCCTGCAAGATATGTAACTGATGAACAGTGGTATGAACACTGTGGGAACAAACAATCACTTTCTGGTTGGATTTAAGTCCTGCTCTCTAAGGATGAACTCATGACTGGTACCTTTAACAAGGCCAAAAACCTGACTAGGTAGGTGACAGGCCTTTAGAGAGAACCTATTGCTATTATTCTGCTAAATGAACATACTACCAAACTGACTCCTAAATATGAGAATAATTGTAATTATACTCATAAATATTTCTCTCAGTCCTCATCAGAGAATCTTATTTTGCATCAAAGGTGATTAATACAGATATCTGCAACTGGTTAATGTGCAGAGAATAAGAGATTGCAGGATGTTCATTCCTCAGTGAGACACTTATATTACACCCCGTTCTCCAAAGGCTATAGTATAATCATGGAAGAGAGG
Source organism: Rhizomys pruinosus (assembly GCA_009823505.1). Taxonomy (NCBI): domain Eukaryota; kingdom Metazoa; phylum Chordata; class Mammalia; order Rodentia; family Spalacidae; genus Rhizomys; species Rhizomys pruinosus. The sequence goes on from VZQC01014834.1 coordinate 2,076,240, forward strand.
AAAGAATGGTTTCAAGACCCAGACATAGTGAATGACTACACTCAGTATTTTCCAGACACAACAGTGAAATTGCATTTACAAATTGACAACATCTGTAACTGCATGCACAACACCTACACCAGCTCAAACCAGAAGATATCCCAGCATGGAAGGCAGATGTACTCAGGAAATCACGCCCCTAGCTGAGGAATTACCAAAAATTGGCTGTGCCTGGGAGAGGGAAAGTCGGGTTTCTTCAAGGAGGACACCTCTGATAGGCTTTCCTTGCTCTACTGGATGGCACTATAACCACACACACACACACACACACACACACACACACACACACACACACTGGCAGCACTAAGTGGACTCAATGTGTTAAAAGGAGGAGGAGGAGGAGGAGGAGGGGAATGCATGCAATTGGAAGACAACAGTGGAGGTAGGATAGGAACTGGAGAGGAGGGACTGAGGGAAGTCTTGTTCAGAGCACATTGCATGAATGGATAAAATTCTCAATTAAAAACAAAGTGAACCTAAGTAGAGAAATTGGATCTGGCTTGCAGCAAGCACTCAGTGAATGCCTGTTCATTTTCACATCTTGCATTCTGTGACCCCAATGACAAATTTTTGAATCAAGGTGAATTCCATGTCTTTTAAAATCCTTTCTTACATTTATCTTTTTCTGAATTCAGAGAATTTATTATTTTGTCATTACATTTTTTGATTTGCTTTATTCAGGGCTTTGCTTTTTGTTATCTGTTTTCCTTTTAGGTAAACTTTGTATATTTAGAAATAGTAGCATGTGATGACACCTGGGTATACTGGAAAAAAAAAAGAAATAGTAGTAGTAGCCGTAGTAGCAGCCATAGTAGTAGCCATAGTAGTAGTAGCCTTAGTAGTAGCCATAGTAGTAGCTGTAGTAGTAGCCATAGTAGTAGTAGCCAAGTAGTAGCCATAGTAGTAGCCATAGTAGTAGTAGATGTAGTAGTTAGCCTCAGTAGTAGCCAGTAGTAGTAATAGTAATAGTAGTAATAATAGTGGTAGTAGTGGTAGTATTGCTTTCCATTCTCTACAATGTTTATCTCATTTTCATTTTTTGGAGTCATTTCTTCCAATCTCTTTAATGTATTTGAATCAGACATTCCATTTCCTTTTAGTACTTGTAGAAACTGCTTCAAGTATGCCCCATATTGTTTCTTTGAATTAAGCCAAACTTTATAAACATTGAACTCTTCTCTCTGGTAACTTTTCCTTCATTACAGAGAAGCTGAAGGAAATCTCTGATTGGCTTAAATCACCAATCAGATAGGATTTAATTTATTTTAGAGACTTATCCTTTCAAACACTTTGCGTTCTTCTGAAATAATAATAAATGGGGTTGGAATTTTATTTTTCCTTATTAGAATTCTAGGGGGCTGGAGGGATGGCCTAGCGGTTAAGAGCGACGACCGCTCTTGCAGAGGACCCGGGTTCGATCCCCAGCACCCACATGGCGGCTAAGAACCGTCTGTGACTCCGGTTCCAGGAGAACTCCAGTTCCAGGGGAATCCGAGACCGTCTTCTGACCTCCGCGGCATCGCACGACACGGGTGCGCAGACCTGCATGCAGACAATACATTCATACACATAAAAATAAATAAATAAATAAATAAATAAATAAAAAATTATTAGAATTCTAATTAGCAGTCTCAAATTATTGTTTCCTGAGCTTACTCTAGAAAGAGTAGGTAAGAAGCTGAGGTGGCATTTCTCTGCTTTAACTAGTGAAAATATGAAATTTCACTTTTTGCATTACATAATATTTTTTCCTCACAAGTGTTCAATCCATTTCCTGTAAAAAAAATCCATCCCCCGGTCCACCTTCATTCTTAGATGTTCCTATCACAGAAGGCCCCACCCTCCTCCCAGAAGCTATAATAATAATCTGCTATATCTGCAGGCTACTGTCTGTCTCACATCCACTCACACACACTAGAATTTTTGATAATTGGAGGTGTCAATAAATAAACATTAGTTGAATAAAAAAATGCTTTCCTCCAACTGAAATTAATCTTGATCCATCCATTCTTTCCTCCATATGTTTTCCCGATATATATGCTGGAAAGAAAGTCTACAATACTAATTACTGGTATGTTTTCCAAGGCTGACATTTTTTTATAATTTCAAGGGGAATTGATACAAGCTTGATGACGATTATAATTCTAAAGATGCAGACACTGTAGAGACAGACATTCTTACTATTTTTGTGTTTAGTTATTCCAGGACTTACTTTTCTAACTCTTAATATTGTACATTCAACTCCTCAGGAAATAGCCCCAGAAATGGAGATTACGTGCAAGTATTTTATTAGGAAGTTATTATTTTCTGTTTTATTTTTGACAGGGTCTCCCTAGTCCCAACCCTCCTGGAAGTCACTATGTGGACCTCGCTGACCTCCATCTCACAAAGATCTGCCTGCCTCTGCCTCCTGAGGGCTGGGATCAAAGGTACACAGCCACCATGCCCAGAATAAGAAATGCTTTTAAGATTGTAAAGGCAAAGAAATTTTCTGACTATGGAAAGATTCGTGACATTTTGAGTCTTTCAGTCCACTGAAATAAATTGGAAATGGCCAGGTTGACAAGAAAAAAACAAAAAGTTGTATATTTGCACCAGAATATGACAAGAAGGCAAGACCTCAATAAGGCAGTGAGATGCAAAAAAGATATTCCTTTCTTGATACGGACAAAAAGGGGAGGAGTGTAGGACAGAATGCTAGGAAGTGATGTCTGGGGGACAGCGTAGGCCTAAAAAACAGATAATGGTCCAGAACAAAATTTGGGGTCTAGGTACAATGTTTGATTTTGATTTTCTTCCTCTGTGAAATGAATTTAATTTTCTCTGGGAATGAAATTTTAATAAGGGGATAAAAGGCAATTTTGATTTCTTTGGGCAGATCTGGTCTTTAGGCAATCGGAGAAATTCAAAGAAAACCATTCGTCTGTGCCTGGGAAGAGAGTGAGGGAAGTTCAGACAGACCTCACTCCTGAGGCAGCTCCAAACACCTTGCAGTTTCCTTGAGTTAAACATGTTTACATGCCAAAAAGAACAGTGCCAGGAAGGAAGACTTCCCTTTGAGTGGCTGGTCAGAGTATGCCAAGAGATTCCCAGAATAACACAGGCTACTGCCAAAGCTCTTGGTTATCTCCAGGAACTCAAAAATAATACCCTACTGCTGAAGACAGGCCAAACATTGGACACAGGATTTGGAGCAATGGAGGAGGAACTGACCTGGAAGCTTTCTACCTAAAGGTTAACTCTCATAGTTCTAGAGAATACTATACAAGCTGCTGAGGGAGAAAAATCAATCAATGTTCCAACCCAGCCTAAAGCCTAATAACCATAATGACTAGCACAGAAAACTACCTCTATTAGAGCAGTAGTGCCACTGATACTTGGTGCCACTGCTACATAAATGGACTTAAAGCCCTCTCGGTAGGAGGAAATTCATTGGTGGCATTGTAAACACAGCCAAATACACATGCTTGTAGAGGCTACAGATCCTAGAGAAAACCCTCTCTGTCATATCTCTAGATAAATGAAATTTCTTACCATATGTTGAATATGGATCCTTAGATTTACAAATAAGTGTACTGAACACCACTTATCAAAGAAGCTTCTTTTTTCCACAGATGGAGGCTACTGCATAGTTCCATAACTGGCCATACACAGAGAATGTGTGTCTAAGAGATGCCCAGTCCTAGGTGACACATCTACAGTGGAACCTCCACACCTAAGGCTCATGGAACATAGTAGAACAAGGGATAGAGAGAACAGTACTACAATGTTCAACTCTTAATATATATATATATATATATATATATATATATCAT
>VZQC01014834.1:2082019-2134722 GCA_009823505.1 Rhizomys pruinosus
CTGTATAAAAAAAACAAAAAAAAAAAAAAAAAAGAATTATTAGATGTTAGAAAGTTTTGAGTTAATTAGTCTCAGCCTGCTGTGAAGAAATAACCCAAAAGTCATCTTTGGCTCACTAAGAAACAGTAACACAGATTACTAGATGAAGCCAGTAAGCTCCAGACTAAGCAATGCCTTTCTACGGAACTGTAGTTTCATTTAAGAAATTCTCAATGAAAGGAGGACAAAAAACTGTGTCAGTGAATCTGATGTGCCTTTCTTCCACAGAACACAAAGGCACTCAGACCCTGGGTTATTTCATCAGTGTAAAATCTTTAGAAATACTTATTTTAATTTTTGCTGTGTGGGATAGGTATAGGTATCTTATGTATGCACTCACATGTGCACATGTATATGAGTGTAGAAGCCAGTGATGGACATCAGGTTCCTTTCTCATCACTCCCACCCTATCACTTTGACACTATCTCTCACTGAACCTGGAATTCACCAATTTGGCAAGAGGTTCTGGCCAGTAAACCCCTGGGATCATCCTAGCTCTGTACCAACCTGCAGGGCTAGAGATACAAGAAGCAGCCTCTATGCCCAGCTCTTACAGGAATGCTGGGATCCAAATTAAGGCCTCATTCTTCCACAGCAAGCACTTAACTGACTGAGCCATTTCCCCCAGCCTTCTTTTTAAAGTTTTTATTCCAACTTTTACACACTATTTCCATCATCTATGTCTTACATAGCAGATTCTTGGTTATTGTCAAAATCTCTCAACTCATCCTCTTCTCCCAGTCTTGTGATGTATAGTCCATCCTTTGTAATACACTTGGGATATTTTTCTAAAACTAAAATGTAATGTTATTTACCTAAGACACCTTTGATACTCTTGTCTGATGTAGAAGGGGAGGAATTAGAAAGGTATGATCAAGCTAAACTCAGAACGCTATATTGTTTTATAAATAAAGTTTTATTGGAATGCAGACAATTCCATCTATAAACATATTGTCCATTCTGTTTTTATGCTACAACAGCTGAATCTAATAGCTGCAAACAAGACCATATGTTTCCACAAAGTCAATAGTATTACCATCTGGCCACTTACATGGAAAAATTTGCCAACCCCTAGTGAACACCAGAGCTCAGAAGCTTGGCTGACATATGGGTTACTTGTGAGAGTCCACTCTGCATTTTCTTTTGTAACCCACACCACATGTACTTGAAACCATAGCTATAGGAAAAAGCTGGTAATTTCCAGAATGTACCCAGTTATCTTATTCTTGATGCTACTGTTCCTTCTGCTCCCTCTATTCCACATATATTTTCCTTACTTATCCAGTTTTAGTTATCAAGTCTACTTCAAGATTCAAAGGCTTAGTCTATGAATCATTTGTAAAGGGCTCTTCCATTTAGAAAGTAGCAGTGACTACTTTCTGTTTCACCATATAGACTTTGGTCATAGCATGAACCACCTTTATTTCTCATTGTTTGAAATATTTCCTAATTTATACTTAGGAAACCGTGTGTGTGTGTGTGTGTGTGTGTGTGTGTGTGTGTGTGTGTGTGTGCGCGCGCGCATTTGAAATCATGATCTCTTAATTTTGTAAGCATTTTAGCATTTTCTGAGACATGTGACACCAGCCTGATTCTTGATCCAACTGTCTTTGTGAATATTTTAACATAAATTTATCCCTGTTGATTTTTAATTCACAGTTTTATTTTGAATATATTTTAGGTCTACAGAAAAATCTAATTGAGTGGAAAGTACAGAGTTCTGTATCTTCCTTTAAATTCCTCCACTGAAAAATAAATAAATAATAAATAAATTCCTCCACTGGCTCCACCCAACATTTTGTCTTATTCCTACCAAGTCTTACATTAGTGTTTTCATTTGTCATCACTGATAAATCAATGTTAATACAACAGTATTATCTAAAGGTCATAGTTTACATTGGAGCTAACTTTTGGGGGTGTGCATGTATGTGCCTAAAAAGTTTCTCTGGACTAAAAGTCCTCTGCATTAGATCTATTCATTCCTCCCTCCACTTAACCCTGGCAACCACTTAACCACTGATTTGTTAACTCTTTCTATAGCTTTGCCTTTTCCAGAACATTCTTGCATTTGTCTCAATTACAGTCTTTTCAGACTGGCTACCTTTATTTAACGAAATAAATATATGTCTCTTCCGTATACTTTTTCCAACTTCATGTCTCATTTACTTTTTATTATCATCAACATTCCGCTGTCTTGATATATCACACTTTCTCAACAAGTCCTCTACTGAAGGACATCACCCTTGATTCCAAGGTTGGACAATTATCAATAAAGATGCTATAAAACTTTATGTGAGCAATTTTCATGTTTATATAAGTTTTCACTTCCTTTGTATAAATACCAAGGAGTTCAATTGCCAGGTCATATGCTTTGTAAGAAATAATCAAACCTGTTTCCAAAGGGGCAATGTCATTATGTATCCCAGCAATATCATGACAGTTCCTTGGGTACATTGTTACCAGTGTTTGGTGTTTGAACATTTTAGCCATTTCAATAGTAGCGTGATGGTATTTCACAGTTTTAATTACATTCCCCTAATAACAGAGTGTTGAACATCTTTATTCATGTTTACTTGCTATTGATATTCTTCAGTAATATGTCTGTTCAAATTTTTGCCCCTTTTAATTGAGTTGTTTTCCTATCATTAATTTTTCTAATAACTTTTTACTATTATTGCAATTATCATCATCAAGTTGACTAATGATGAGATCAAACATTCATGAGCTCTTAGCAAATACCAATAAAATGTATTTTCACAGGATTGTATCATTAATCATCATCGTAACCCTTCTTTTAACTATGTTTATCCATGAATAAATGGCTTACAGAGGTTCAGTAACTTATCTAAGATCACATGGCAAACCACAGGGCCATAATTCCAACCAGTCTTAAACTCTCCAGGAACAAATCCAGTGCACAAGAATCGAGCTTCATTCCTCTGATGTGTGACCAGCTTGTATTTTGGAGATGTCTGTTAAATAAATATGTATACCTGTATCTAACTGAGTCTCATTAGAATCAAGACATAAGACTGTTTAAAGATGACAAAAGGCCTGGGAATCAGTTATTGCTTTCCTCTACTTCTATTTTGACTTTAATTTTAGACACATTTAATTTTCTCCTATTCAAATAGACAAAAGCATGTAACCTTCCCCTCTCAGGTTACTAATGTGCCAATTAACAATTTCTAATTTAGTCTGCTACTCGTTTTCATCTGGATCATTTACTAATTTAAATAAAGATGTCACCCTAAGCTATTTAGTGCAGTAAAAGCTGCATCCCCTAGAGTCTTGTACACATCTCTAGGCATTAAGGTGATTCATAGGAATTGTGCACACTATTATAATATTATGTTGACTATGAAAATATGGCAGTTTATTAAGCCTGGTCCAGTTCTCAATGTTCATATTTGCGTCTGGTGATCAGAATTCTACTCACTGGGGTGAGAACATTTAAATCTTCAGGCTGACTTTAGAGTTCCAATTTCTCTCACTTCTCTACCTTTTGATACTTCCACTGATTTTACTCCACCCTTAACGATGTATGGTGGCACAGTGCTATAAATCCAGGTATTTAGGAGTCTAAAGCAGGAGGATGGTGAGTTTGAGGTTAACCAGGCTTAGACCCTGACTCAAAAACAAAAAAATATTAACTAAAACAAAAATCCATTCTTAAGTGTTTACATAAACACTATAATAATTGCATTTATCCCACATGGCTTTTCTTTCATATTTCTGGTCAACTTGCATGTGCATTTCTTAAATTTTATTTAGCATCTGGTCTAAATCTTTGTTAGGAACTATTTCATAATTTGGTTCTAATGGAAGCAGAAGTTATTATCCACTGAACTGTGTCTCCCTCAATCCACATGTTGACTTCCTACCCCAAATACAATGTCAGGTGACTATGGATTTTTGGTGAGTTAATAAGGTCAGGAGGGTGGGACCTCCGTAAGTGATTAGTGTCCTTATAGAAGAGAAACCAGAGATTCATCCTTTGTGTGTGTGTGTCCGTGTGTCCCTCTGTCTCTCTTCTGTTTCTCTCTCTCCCCCAGTTTATTCTGTGTTGTAATTCTTTCACTTCTTCCATTTTCCTTAACCCCATACTCTGTGTTATGAGATATAGGTTCATGAAATTTATTATATGAAATAATTCACTTCCATTCTCCCTGAAAAAAGAGGCAAAAACAGAATACAAAATGTTGTAGAAACCCATGTCTTAAAACTCCACAAAATTCTTGTCTCTGATCTGCTGTCTCTGACATCTGATCTTCTGTACAGATGACGTGACACCTTTGTGTCTGTCTAATGTGGTTTCCTTATTTTCCTCTTATCTAACAGACCTCAGCAGAATGAATAAAAGTGCTACCCATTCAACACAGATGGGGAGTCAGACATTTAGATGTTGACTTTTTTTTCCCATTATGTGTATTTGTGTTAGCTATAGTGCGCATGTGTCGAGGTCAGAGGTCAACATCCAATACCTACCTCCCTCGTTCTCTTTTTAGGTAATCATTTTGGCTATATTGCCTGACCAGAGAGTCTCTGGGATCAACTTGTCTTCATGCACCACCTGGCTCCCATCACATGGCTTTTCCATGAGTCTTGCGGATTCCAACCCAGGTCTTCATGTATACACAGCAAAAACCAATTGAACCATCTCCTCAGCCTGGGGTGCCTTCTATTTGTTTGTTTATTTGCTTGCTTGCTTGCTTATTTGTTTTATCTTATTCAGCTTCTTTGTATTATCTCTGTGAGATAAGAAAACTGGGATTTAGAGATGTTAGGTCAGTGCCCCCAAGGCACAAATGGATGCACAGTATAAGGCAGGGGTCTGAAGCCCTGTCTTTCTGGTTCTTTAATCCAGCCTGCTTACTTCATTGTCCTTTCTCTCCAAAAATTATGTAACAGTGTGAGATAAAAGCACCATTCTCTAATCCTAAAATAGGTCACTTCTCTTTTGGCCAGGCTAATAATGCAGTTGTTCCCATATTCTTCCACAGGCAGGCAAAAATGTAACAACTATACTGATGTTAAGGTCTGTTTCAGTGAAGGAATCAAATCATTTCATTATCTATGCTGAGAAATAGCAATAGCAAAACCTCTCATGTCCCATCCTCTAGATCATGTGTCTCCCTAGAAGAGCGCCCATGCCTAATACATCATTCTATATATAGCACTGCAGGCAAAACACATGAGGGATGCTGGACGCTTAGCAGATGTTCAAGCATTTTTATTAAAATGCTGAACTGAACTATTTCACATCTATAATTCAAGGATGCTACATTTCATCACCTTCTCAGTCAATAATAATAAAAACAATAACTGGAGCCCATATCCCCCTCAAATTGCATCTAATTTAAAGGCAGACTCTCCAAATAAAATTTCATTAATTCCTCTTCCAGCCTGTCAGTCAGCAAATAAGGAAATATTGAGAGAATGGACATCTTACTGAATTACCCAAAATTATGAAGTCCTATAATACAGATTCAAGTCTATGACTTGATTTCATTTTAATAGTTTTAGTTTAACAAATAAAATTACTGAATTAGATAGCATTAACATAAAAGAAACGTGTCAATACAATACAATGAATTTTAGCAAGGTGAAAGAAAGCAGGGGAAGCAGCTCTGTCAGTAAAAGACTTGCTACCTAAGCATGAAGGCCTGAGTTGAGATGTCTAGAACACATGTAAATCTGGATATGTCACAGTAGAGCCCTTCTGTAATCCCAGCACTCCTGCAGTGAGAGGGGAAACACACAGATCAGCTATTCTGGGTTAGAAACTAGTGAACAAGAGCCCCCATCTCACACCAGGTAGAAGCCAAGACTGACACCAGGGTTGTCCTCAGACCTCCGCATTTGCCCCCCCACACATAAATATGACACATGTGTCCATACTCACACATCCCAACATGACACCAACATACATACACACAGATAAGCATGAACATGCACACAGCTGTACATCATACACAAGTACAAAAAACAAAAATAATAGCAAAATGGTTTATTTCAAATTCCAAAAATGTTTGTGTATATAAAAATTAGTAAATATACAAGTATGTGCATGCTATAAATATGCCCTTAATCTGAATCACCCTTTCCAAGTAAAACACTAGATTGTCAAAAGTCACCAAGTGAGAGACAACAAATTCTCTCCTGATGAAACTTTTCCATTCGATAACATTTCTTAGAAGCAGCCACAGATGTGTGACTTAAGGAAACCACACAGAATGCAGACAAATATCTCCTAACAGGGTAGGGCTAGTAATTTTTTAGTATGTCTCCAAATCTCACTTTAGACTTTTGAGTGCATTGCTAATAGTAAATGCAAAATAACTTCAGTATTGGCATTGTAAAGCGATTTATTTGTATTTTTAAATGTTTCATTTAAAATAAATATTTCAGTCAAGATGCTATTTCTCTCTAAATAGAAGTGACCCCAAATAATTATAGCTTTAAAGATTGTTTACGAAACTATCTAATGAAGTCAATGGATAGACTATTCAAGAAAAACTTTCCAGCCTGGTAAGGTGGCTCAAGAGTTTAACCTTAGCACTCGGGAAGCAGAGGCAGCTAGATTTCTGGGAGATCGAGGCCACACTGGTCTATATAGTGAGTTCCAAGCCAACTGGGGGTACAGGGAATTCCTGTCTCAAAAATAAAAGAAAAAAGCAACAAATTTTTTTTCAGCCCTTAGTTTTGCAGGGAATTAAAGGAGATAATGGCCTATCTCTGAAACATTTGTTTGCCTTGTACAATGACTCATCCATCTGTTATGTAGGAGAGAGTCTGCCCAGTGGTAGCTTCTGTGGTATGCTGACCAGAGTGGTAGCAAGCTCTGAGCTTACAGAGCATGTGCAGCCTCTCTATTATTAGCACAGCTAAGAAGGAGATAGACAAGCTCTTGCTACATGCTTCAGATTCCCCAGTGAAATTTTTCTGTTATTTTTTATGTGTATGAGTGTTTTTATTTTACATGTATGAGTGTTCTGCCCACATAAGTGTACCACATCCATACAATGCCTACAGAAGCCAGGAGAGGGCATCAGATCAGATCCTCTAGAACTAGAATTAGGGATGGTTGTTGGCCACCATGTGGATGCTGGGAGAAAAAAAAAACAAAACAGGTCCTCTGCAAGAGCAGCCAGTGGTCTTAACTGCTAAGCCATGTCTCTGCGCTTTTTTTTTTTAATGGGCAGAGCCAACCAGGATTCTGTGGCTGGATTTAATAGTACGGGCAACATAGTATGAGCCCCACTCAAGAGATTAAAGAAACTACTGGAATCTAGAATATCCAGTCATTAATAGAATGTTATTTGAATCTTAATGAAATTGGACAAGATGGAATAAATTCTTTGGGTATTTGCATCTCATGTTTTGTTGATTACCTGATTATGAATGTTACTAATTTCCCCATGGGTTTTAGTCTTTTCTTAATGGCTAAGACTTAAAATCCACCTAATAAAAGATATTTCAACAGCATTACATAGGTTTGTAGTTTGTTTCAAACATTATTTTAGAATATATGGATTTCCTATGATGAAATGCATCAATAATTATACACAATATACTTTCATCTTTCAATTTTGGCCTTACAAATTCCTTTAACACACAAAAAAATCACAATTTATGTGATTTATTTAAATTTATTATTTAAAATATATTAAGTCTATAATGCACACCAAGTTCATTAGTTAATGAGAATTTTTAATGGCATAAAGTGGATTCTAACTAGTCCACAATTTTCTGAATTTAGAAACAAGAGATCTCTTCATATTTATTTTTAAAGAAAATTAGTGTTTTGCTTTCCCTCATATAGTTCTACACAGTTTCCTGTTGAATTTGTTCCTAGAAGAAAGATAAGGGAAAAAAGAGATCAGGAAATACTTGTGTGACTGTTTCCTGTCTCTTTATTGATAAGGAGGTTATTCTACCATATGAAGAGGAGGATGCGGAGGAGACACAAGGAGATAGATTCAGACTGTACATAGGCTCTCAAAAGTCATATATCGATAATGAATCCTCAAAATGCTGGAACTAGAAAGTGTGTCTTTTAGAGGTGATTAGGTCATGAGGGTGGAACCCCTTGAGTGGTACTGGTGCCCTCAAAAAGGAGGTCTCAAGCCTCAGACAGCTCCTTTTCAGCTTCTGTTATGTGAAACAGTGAAGAGACTCTCAGCTATGAAACTTCAAATTCGACATCAGACTTGCTAACACTTTGTCTTGAACTTCCCATCCTCTAGAGCCAGGATAACTGTTTCTGCTATTCATAAGGCATCCAGTCTTTGCTATTTTGTTACAATAGTCCAGAAACAACATACCTGGATATGGGGAGATCTAAGCAGAATAACACTCTAGGACATGTTTGTGGGAGCCCCCTGACCCTCCCAGAAGACCTTCATGCATCCCATGCAAGAACAGCATGAGCCAGTGGGGGAAACTGAGGTAGTGAGGTAGCACTCCTTTTCTCCTGCCTCAGGGCACATATAGGGGACCCAGGTGTATCCCTGATTCTGCGACAGGGCATGAAGACTGCAAAAAGGCCTGCATACCACTTATGTCTAGAAGAAGCCTAGATTTAAGCAAAGATATTTATCCCCAGGATACACAGGGAACTGAAAACCAGAGGCATAGTGATGGTTGGTGATCACAGTGAGTAAAGCCACCACATGTCCCCAGACCAAGATGGAATCAGTGATATTACAGAAATCACAAAGGAGACATCCTTCTTGGTTAGTCGTCCCATGGCAGCCACACGAAGAAAAGCAGAGGACATTGTGGAAATTCAAGGAACCCACTTCTGCCATCACAAGGTCATCTCATCCCTTCTTCTCCTAGGGTAGAAAGCAAGTACAAGAATAATCACCTGCATCATCCAAGCATAAAATGACTTTTTCAAATAGGTAGTCTAAACTCTTAGAAAGAACAGAGATTGCAAATTTAAAATAAATATGGTTATTCCATCTCTTTACTCCCCCTTCCCAAACACTGACATGAAGCAGTGGAAGGAATCAGGACAGTAATAGAGGCACAAATACCGGAGGATTTTATATGGCCCAGTTAATGAGACTGAATTTGTTATTCGAATAGGCACACACACACAGGCATAAGCACAATTACACACGCACACATACACACATTTTCCTTCTTTTTTGTTTTGCAACTTTTTTGTAATGATATCAAATTATGTTTTAAAGAGAAGAAACATTCATTTTTGAAAGCCTAACTACTCATCTTGAAAATTCCCAAGCAACTATATATTTCAATGTACTTCAAAAGCAGCTACAGGGTTGTACTTAAAATGCTTCTGTTTCTATTCCCAACATCCTTGGCAAACCTCGGGTGGAGAAGTATATATATTCTCACATCTTGCATTGCCATTATTCCTAATTCATAACTAAGAGAATTTCCCCAAAATTTTCCATCCAAAAATTGTATTTCAGAAATGAATTGGACAAGAGAAGCGAAATATAAACACGTACCTTACACCTGGATGTAATCTAAATCTATTTTTAAGAGAACATATCATCAAGCCTATGGCTATTGAAAGACACAACTAAAGCCCTAATACATTATTTCAAAGGACTTGAAAATATAAATCAACTACTCCAGGTCCCTTCTGTGCCATTCATTGATATGCTTATTTGACTTTGAATTAGACTGAAAGGTGCCCTCAGACATAAATAAGAAAAAAAAAAAAATAGGAAAAGGTGACATCAAAATACTCTCATTTATTAACTAGCTACTGTGTTCTAGGCATTTAAATGGGACTTAATCTTTCAAGGAGGTGCAGTGTTATTTAAATTTTAACAGATTAACAAATTGGGTCTCAAAAAGATGAGATATCCTGGCCAAGTTTACAGCTCATCTGATAATCTATCTGACTCCTCCAAAGCCAGCATTCCCTTCTGTCCCTTGGGTACCTCTGAGATCCCATAACAATGACAGTAAAGGCTCAGTGGCAGCAAACCCATATTCACATCTTCCCTTTCCAAGGAATTGGTCACATTGTCCTAAGTAAATGATCTGTCACACAACTTGAAGCACAAGGGTTACTGTGAAAATTGAATGAAACCTATTTTACTCTTCAGTAAAAAAAAAAAGTTTAAAGTATCTACAGCACAGGGATTTGAGGGATCCATTAGATAACAAATAGACTTCCCAAATATAGCCTGCAGACTACAGGAATTCCCATACACACCCAGGCCTTGAAAACTGTGGCAATTATAATTAGTTCCATATATTTAAATCAATTCTAATTTTAAAGCACTACACAGGTATTGTTTTGATGCTGGTTTAAACAGACCTGGCACACCACTGATACTGCACTATATCCTATATGGTGTGGAAGACTTGACAAAGATAATAAATGCAGTACTGATTTAAATATTACACTATGCGTTTTTATCACTGTTATCTACTGGTTCATATATTAACGTTACATTTTATCACTTTATTTAAATTTCTATTTAAATGCATACATGCATGTTCTCATTAAAAGAAGCTTCTTTTGTAACAGACAGAGACTATTACAGAGTTCCACAACTGGTCACACAGTAATTAAGTGTCTGTGAAATATGCGAGTAAAGCATCTACACCTAAGGCTCACAGAACGAAGTGGAACAAAGGGTAGAGAGAATACTAATGTATCTCTCAACTGTAATCAACAAAGCTCCCTCATGTAACAGAGGGCAATGAACACAAAGGGCCACAGATAGGCAGAGCATAGAGAATAAGGGTCTGCAGAGTGAGGGTCCTTGGACAGGACTCCTATCATAAGCTTCAATCACCCAGGACTCAGGGACCATTGCAGAAGAGAAGGCAGAAAGATTATAAGACCCAAGGGAGAAAGCAAATGACCATATGAAAACAGAGCCTTACAGGCTCTTGGGACCTTTCACATACGAACTTACAGCAATGGAGACAGCGTGCACAAGACCCATGGGAACTCAAGCAAACAAAAACCCTACATGGAACTGGAGGAATTGGCAGCAGGCTCCAGTATTAGCTGAGGAACTTTTGGGAAGATGATTACTTCTGGGTGAGGAAGAGCTCATCTTTGTTAAAAGAGTAACTCTAGATGGACTCTATTGAATGAACTTGCACTGAGAGACATCTGCAGATACTAACTCGACTCGATTGGCCTTAATATAAATGACAGGATGCATGAAATCCAGTAGGGGGATAAAGTAGAGTGCTGAAGGGGAAGAGGACTCAAATAGGATTAAGGTGTTATATACAAAACACACAAAAATTCAATAAAAATAGTATATTCTGTACATCAGAAGCATCCTCAAAGATCTAGTGCTTATTAGAGCTCTTGATTATGTGAAGATCATATCCAGTGGCTAGCATACATCATCCATTTGCGTTAGCATGCTCTGCAATGTTTATGCAAGGATGCACTTATTTATGCACTTCTCACAGCATGTCTTCCTCACTAAGTTTTGCCTCAATATATACAGTAACATTCATGGCTTTCAGAAATTGGATGTTGACAAATATTAAGAGCATTATTTAACTTACCATATCAGGTATCCATCATAGTATGTTCACACTTGCTCCTACCAACCACTTCTATCTAATAAGCTTGGCTAAGAACACATGTATAGTTTATTTCTTTGTTGTCAACTACAACTGGGACATATCTAGAGCTACAGAGTTCTAAAAGCATGAGTTATTCCCTCACTGGAACCTTCTTTCTCACATCATTGACTACAACTCATCTTAAGAATGCCTCAATTGTTCTGACAGAGAAATCAAGAACAATTTTGTCTACCAAGTTTTGGATTAAAAGGAAGGGTGAAAGCCATCCGGTATACACAAGAGTGTTAAGAAACACTCTTGGAAGTATGAATATATGTAGCAGAAAAAGCAGAGTTTGTTTTGTGGTGAAACGACCAACAGAGTCAGGACTTCTACAGAACGTATGGATTTCTCCATCAGACTTAACCAGTTAAAACAGGCAGTTCCCTTCCCATGAAACCCACATCAACATGCTCTGCAAGTGACATAGAAGCCCAGTTTTGCACATTCTTAATAAGTAAAGGCATCCAGTAGAACACACCCTCTAGAAAGCTATATGAATGCTGATTTTTGCTATCTTCACACAGCCTGAGATGTGACTACAAACCATCACCATCTCCTCTCACCATTGAATTTATCCCTGACAGTACTGCAAGTGAAGTTATAGCTGGGTTAACTACAATGGAGACAAGAAAAGAGGAAAGGAAGTCCTTAACTAGATCATAATGATGTTCTTTGTTCCTTTAAGTATTTAAAGAGACATGCAAACAATCTCAAGGTGTGTACTCAACCTCCGCCAAGGCTGACAAGACACACACCATGGCCAGACCAAATGCCATTTTCCTCATAGAGTCAAATTATAAAATTTCAATCTCCATTTTGTGTTCTCTCAAAATAACAAATATTTTTTTCTTTTTTTCTTTTTGCTTTTATTGATGTTTTGTGTATTTCAGACATCATTTATCAGTTCAATTCAGACATTATTCCCTTTCCCTTCCCCCTACCCCACCCCAGATCATGCACTTTGCCATAACTGTCCTACATCATTCTCTCGGTCTTTTTTTTTTATGTTCAGGAACTCACATTTTCCTCCGTTAATTTTATATTATTCTAAAATATGAATACATAATTTCATATACAGTAATTACAGAGTCTGAAAGTAAGTGGTGGATTGATTCTAGAGTCTGCTAAGAAATTTACATTATTCCTCCAAGGAGAGAGCTAATATAATAGCCAATTAGATTTGGGGTATACAGACATATGGCTGCCACTGCTGCATAGAATTTCCAGGCAGGTGAGGTGTAGCTGATTGAATAATTCATGGCTGATGCCACAAGCTTACGTCCTCTAGTGGTTAGGAGATGTTATAAGCCACAGTAAGACCTTGTCATGTTTTACAGAAAAGCTGTAGTTCATGGATTAACATACCATCCAAACATCTGTGTCTACACCAACGTAACCTAACATAATAATTAGTACTGTTTAAATGCCTGTATATCTAACTGCTTGTGCTACATCAGTAAGAGTAAAAGGTTATTTCGGGATAAACTGCCAACCCATGAAAGGAAACAGCCTGAACCGATTAGAGTCCAAAACGACATCTCCAAAGAAAGTAGACTGTCCCTTTTCTATAGCCTAGGGAACAATCTGCAGAAGAGGGGGCATGGTAAAATGTAAGGGCTGTGATTGGGGTGAATTAAGAAACTACAGAAATATAGACTGGATGCTTATTTGATCAACATGATTGTACATACAAGCCCCTCCAGCTGGACAATGGGGGCCTCGGGCTGTATACATTTGGGCATAGCTGCTTGCAAATTGGTTTTACCTGAAGGATACTTGTATTCATTACTTATTACTTATTATTAAAAAATAAAAATAAATAAATTTAAAAAAAAGAATTCACAATTCAAGGATTTCAGTGCCCTTAAAAAAAGAAATTTACATTATAACAACATAGTTGCTTTCAGATAAACAGAAACATAATAATAATGTTGTTCAGCTTGCCTTTCAGCTGGGGATTTGTGTTAGCACCCACAAATGAAGGAAACCATTCACCACTTGTTTTCTGGGACTGAGTTACTTCACACTTAGCATAATGGCTTCTAGCTCCATCCATTTACCTGAAAAGTTCATGATGTCAACTTTCTTTTTTTTTAAGTATATATTTTAAATGTTGGGGTTTTTATGGTCTTTTTGAGACAGGGTCTCCCTGTAGCCCCAGCTGTCCTGGAACTCACTTTGTAGACCAGGCTGGCCTTGAACTCACAAAGATCCACCTGCCTCTGCCTCCCAAGTGCTAGGATTAAAAGCGTGCACCACCAGCGCATTTCATACAACATTTCTTAATCAAGTTTAGACTTATTCCCCCATCCATGCCCACCCCTCATCCCTCCCCCCTGCCGCCCCCAGCCAGAGCTCATGGATTCTGTCATACACGTTAACTCTTGTCTTGCATCTTTTTCTCAGTCTTTTATAACCTTTTCAATGCACAAGTTTACTGTTTTGGTCAGATCTTTGAATAGGTTTTTCTCTCTCTTTTTTTGTTCCCTTCGATTTTATATTATTCAAAAATATGCATATATACACTCCACACATAGATTAAAATTACAAAATCTGCAAATAAACTATAGGTTAATTCCAAAGCACATTTAGAGATTCAGATTTTAACAGAAAAGTTAAATGCAGGTAAAAAGAACTACAACTTTACATTCTCTCTTTTTTAGAATATGAATATTAATATTCCTATATGATATAACACAACATAGGATTACATAAGGATAAATTATGAATGGTTATAGCATGTATCGATAAAGAGAGAAAATACTATTTTACAAAATATTTTTAGCTGTTAAATATAATCTTTTTTTTTAACCAAAAGATGTCATGTATTCTCCAAGGAAGTGCTTTAAGGATCCTCCTTGGCAAACCCAAACAACCATCAATCCTGCTCCCGTGCTCCACACTGGGGTCCCCCTCCATGGTCACTTAAATGAGGTCCAGCAAACATGTGTCCTGTCTTGATTTTCCTGCACTGGCCTCCATGACATAGCCTGGGTGATCAAACAATGGCAGTCTACACTATGAAGAGGCTGAAATCCCAGTAGCCACTCAGTCTACAAGCTGGATATCTTAGTAGTCCCCATCTGGCACTGAAGATTTGGAGAATTCTCAAGTTTTATGCCTGAAGAACAATTTCTCAGACCTTACTGATTATTTATTTCTGGTTATACTTTCCTCTTAGATGCTTAAGGCCACACAGCCCAGATTAACCAATGTTTTTGTTTTCTCAAGGTCAGTTGAGGATCTGGTCCTCCACTTGTAGAAAAATAAAATTAAACTCCTACCTCTCACCCTGTACAAAAATCAACTCCAAATGGATCAAAGACCTCAACATGAAACCCAAAACTCTGAAGGTGATAGAAGAAAAAGTTGGCAGCAACCTACAAGACAAGAGGTGTAGGAAAAGACTTTCTTAATCAGACAGCAGCTGCACAGGAAAAAAGGCTGACAATTGACAAGCGGGACCTTATGAAACTCAAAAGCTTCTGTACAGCAAAAGATATAACCACAGAGTGGGAGAAAACTTTCATTGCTGATACATCTGACAGAGCAGGCACTTGCAGAATATATAAACTACTCAAAATCAAAGAAGTAAGAAAACAAACGACTCACTCAAAAGATGGAGTAAAGAGTTGAACAGAGACTTCACAAGTGAGGAAATAGAGATGGCAGAGAAACATCTTAAAAAGTGTTCAACATCACTAATAATTAAGAAAATGCAAATCAAAACCACTTTAAGATATCATCTCACTCCAATAAGACTGGCTAGGATCAAGAAAACAAATGATACCAAGTGCTGGAGAGGGTGTGGGGAAAGGGGAACACTCATCCACTGCTGGTGGGAATGCAAACTCGTACAACCATTATGGAAGGCAGTGTGGAGAACCTTAAAAGCCTCGGAATGAGCCTACCACCTGACCCAGCCATACCACTTCTGGGTATATACCCATGAGACTCATCCTACCACAAAGATACATGTACAGCCATGTTTACTGCAGCTCTCTTCACAATAGCAAAGAGCTGGAACCAACCCAAGTGCCCCTCAACCGACAAGTGGATAGAGAAAATGTGGTACATCTACACAATGGAATTCTATGCAGCAGTAAAGAAAGATGATATCATGAAATTTGCAAGTAAATGGATGGAACTAGAAGATATTACAGTCCCAGAAAAACAAAAGACGAATGGTATCCCTCATCTGTGGATGCTAGCACCAAGTACCTAGTCATAAGGCAAATTGAGCAACATTAATGCTATATTCCTCACAATCTGAACACAACCATACTCTTATATTATGAATCCTTAGACAAGTCCTAGAACTAACCTACCATTTATTTTCAGACTATGGATTTTTGGTATATGATGGTGGACATGTACACATATTTTAGAGTAACATGAAGTTAAAATGGAAAAAGGTGAATCAAGAAATATGATATGGAAATAACACAGTTTGTTTTCAGAAGATACAATTTTATTTTTTAAGACTTTTTTAATTTTATTTATTTCTGTATGTGTATGAATGTACTGTCTGCATGCAGGTTTGTGCACTCGTGTTGTGCAATGCTGCAGAGGTCAGAAGAGGGTGTTGGATTCCCCCTGGAACTGGAGTTCTCCTGGAATTGGAGTTTCAGATGGTTCTCAGCCGCAATGTGGGTACTGGGGACCGAACCCGGGTCCTCTGTAAGAGCGGTGGGTGCTCTTAACCACTAGGCCATCTCCCCAGCCCCAGAAGATACAATTTTAGTATAGGTGTGATGTATCAGGCTGGTGTAACTTAGCCTTTCTAGGTGCTTAATGACCATACTTAATACCCATACCAATTTGACAGAGGGACCTAAGGGATAACCTTGTTCTTTGCCCTCAGAGGTCAACTAAGTCTCAGGGGAATATGCATAGGCGCTTCTCTTGAAATGTCCTGCAAATGTGAGTCACTGGTCTTCCTGTGCAGGGAGGTCTTGGAGATCCACCAATGGGACTTCAGCCAGTGTCCAGCCTATAAAGAGGAAAGTCTGCTCATACTTCAAAAAGGGAAGCCTGGTCTAGCAAGACCTGTGTCCTCGAGTGGATGGAACTGGTGGTTGAAAAGCCAAAAGGAGCCACATCCCCCCCCGCAAAAAAAAAAAAAAAACTGAGTGATGTCATCTTTCTTTACTGCTGAATAGTACTCCATTGTGTACATGTACCACATTTTTTTCATCCACTTCTCTGTTAAGGGACATTTGGGTTGGTTCCAGCTCTTTGCTATTGTGAAGAGAGCTGCAATAAACATGGATGTGCATGTATCTTTGTGGTAGGATGAATCTTTGGAGTATACACCCAGGAGTGGTATGACTGGGTCAGGTGGTAGGCTCATTTTGAGCATCTTAAGGGTTCTCCACACTGCTTTCCATAGTGGTTGTATGAGTTTACATTCCTTCCCCACAACCTCTCTAGCATTTGGTGTCTTTTGTTTTTTTGATCTTAGCCAGTCTTATCAGAGTGAGATGATATCTGAGAGTGGTTTTAATTTGCATTTCCTTAATTATTAATGATGTTGAACACTTTTTAATTTTACTTGCCATTAGGATTATTTGGTCTCTTTCCACATACCTCTGCCTACTTCACCATGACAAAACCTGCTATTGAAAGATTTCCTATACTAGTTTAGCTTTCTTAATCTCTCTCTCTCTCATATATATATATATGTATATATATATATATATACATATATATATATAATCCCCACATACGATTCCAGCTACAGTACCATGTTCTATAACATTTTTGAGCCATAATGTGTTTGTATGAATGTTCTACACATATCAATATGAAATTACGCACTCTCACTTTTTTGTTTTTCTAAATATTGGAAATTAGTATGACTGACATGTGTAACAGCAAGGATATTCTAGTATAAAACATACCACCAAATTTACAAGACCTTCTAATATTTCACTAAATTTAAAGCATTTGCATCAGGCATCAGATTTACATGGTAATTTTTTGGCATCTCACTGTGAATAATCTGTGGCTAAAACAAGTTTGTATTGTGAACTTTCTAGAAAATTATTGTTTAGGCATTCACTTATTCAATCATTTAAAAAGTGTTTTTCATAGCCCTACCAGATTTGGATATTGAGGGAGTTGCTAGAAATAAAGAAATGCACAAAAGAAATAAGCTTAGTTGTTCTTCTTTATAGCATGCTACATATAGAATTAAACTATGTGTGAATAGATTTTTCACTATTGTGAACCTAATGAATTCCATGCTGTATAATGTATTTTCTGGGTTACCAGTCTCATTTTAAGTGTATTTACAAAACTACCTACTCAAGACATTTGTTATTAAAAAGGTAACTAGGTTCAAACAGCTCATAATCTCCCATATAAAATAGAAAGTTATGTCTCCAGGAATTCTCTCTCAATGAGTATTAATCATCATTACTCGGGCTCAGGAGATAACCACTGAAGGTACTTGCACCTCATTCTTTCTAAGACAAGCTGGAAGAGATCTGGGATCTGGTCTCAGGGAAGCACAGTGACTTAGTGTCAAAATTTGAGCTTGTATGAGAAGAAATAGGAACAAGGGAAACAGCAGGAAGACAGAAAGTTCCATCACGAGGTGGGCTATTGGCTTCACCTCTTAAGTTGTTGTTGCTCTCTCTTCAGTTGTGAACAATGCCACCTGTGAAAACATGAAATACAATGACATGTCTAAGAACCCACTGAAAAGCTGTAGCACTTCTCACACAGTACACACACACATACAAACTGTGGCTTCATTGCTAATATAAAATCATAAATTCAATTAATTTTCAAAAAGTTTCCCTGTAAGTTGATCTGAATCTTGTTTTGCTTATTGTTTTCTTTTTTTTTTTTTGGGGGGGGGTGGGGGGACAGGGTCTCCCTGGAGCACCAGCTGGCCAGGAACTTACTATATAGACCAGGTCAGCCTCCATCTCACAGAGGTCCAACTTCTGGTCTCCCAAGTAAGTACTGGGAGTAATGGCATATGTCACAACATCCAGTTCTTTTTTTTAAACACAGACACTATCAAAGCTAAAAGTCACACAAGGACCCCAAGAGACAGTGTGGTTATTTTTAAGAGCCTCTAGTGTCCTTCCCTAGTTAGGCAATTAGTAGCATAATTGTCTCATGAGCAAAGGGGTTCATTGATGAGGAAAAGGAAATGGCACCATGCAAGGTGATACACCCCTGCAACAGGGCACAAACTGAAGCAAAAACCCTTGGCCTATGGTCCCACCTTGCTGCAACCCTGGCCCTCTACAGCCTGATCAATCTCTGATTAAAAATTTATGACTTATAATACATTATATCTGACAAGAAGAGCACAGCTGCTGTTCAGATAACAGACAATACTTTTCCTCACTACACTATTCATTTTTTCCTGTGAGACACACACAAAAAAAAAAAATATCTAAAGACTTTAAGCACCCAACTCCTTATCAGGAAGGAAGCGTCAAGGACTGCTGATATTGACATAATCTAAGAAGTCAAGTCAAACGCTGCCCCAAAAGATGATATATTATGCCATGCTACTGAAATAAACTCCGGGATGGGAAATCCTTCCAGGACCAAACATAGAGCAGAGGTACAGAGGAGACTAGGAAGGACTCCACTCCTGAGAGAGAAATAAAATTGAAGAAATGAAATAAAGCAAAATCATAGAATGAGAAAATTATGATTGGTAAACCAAAATCCCTCTTACGAAAGAGAAAAATTATTCCTTGTATAAGCATTAGAGTTTTTATAATCTTCAAGCAAGTAGAAATTCTACGTGTCCTTTAAAATTACAAAATGAAAGCATTTGAAAGAGGTACAGCAGAAAGACCATTGCCCTAAAAGTCTAATGTCAAAATGACTTCACTTCATTTACTAGATAACATAATGTATACTACAATCAATCCCCAAAATATGAAAAAATGAAGAGTCATAGAAGCCCCCATAACAACAGAGGAAAGCAGGTTAATTTTGTACCCATACTAGTCCTCATCATAGTCCTTAGTTACTGAACTAGACTGGCAGCAGGGTGTTCTTCTAAGAAAGCTTGTTGGTTGCATGGCCAAGTGCAGACATAGAATCTAAGCATAGTTGCTTTCAAAGATACTGAAAGGAAGACATACCAAGTTTGCCTCTTCCTCTTTCCAGTACCTGGAAAAGTATGTTTTGAGGCTCATCAGAATAACAGTCAATACTTTTTAAAGGCCAGAAAAACTTGTAGCAACATTCTTCAAGTTCTTAAAGAGCACATATGCCAATCCAAACTACTGCTTTACCCAGCAAAACTATCTGTCTGAATTGAAAGAGAAAGAAAAACTTCATATGATAAAAACATACTAAGAGAAACAGCAAACCAACCCTGGAAGGAATACTTAGGACTAAAGAGAAGAAGAAGCACAACTGAGAGGCTACAGATAAAAAATAAATGGTACTAGAGCAGATATTACCCCAGGTATGACTAAGTATCAAACACCACAAAATTAACAAAATGATAATCATTGATTCACATCATTCAGTAATAACTCTGAATATCAATCAACTAAATTCTCCAACCAAAAGATACTGGTTAGCATTGGATCCGTAAGCAGGATTCATCTTTTTGCTATCTACACACCTCACCTTCAAGGATAGACAAGGATGAAATGATGGAAAAAAAAATGTGGTTCAAGCAAATGAGATCAGGAGAAAAACAGATATTGGTATTCTAGTTAATCTGACAAAATACACTTGAAAACTGATGAGAAAAGACAAGAATATCATTTTACTTTGACCATTTTAATCTGCCAAAAATACACTGAGATTCATATATGGTCTAAACACAGGTGCACCTAATTTCATAAAACAAACACAGGTACATATTAAACCACAGAATAACACCAATACAATAAAAGTCAGTGGCTTAAATCCTCCATTTTCACCAATGGACAGATCAAGGCAAAAAGAGAGAAATATCAGAGCTAAATGACACTACAGACAAAGTAGACCTAAGAGACAGCTACAGAATATTCCACCATAACAATATGAAATGTATGTTCTCACCATCCCATGTAAGTTACTCTAAAATATACCACATATTGGGACACAATGCAAATATCAACAAATTCAGGAAAATAGAAAAGATTCCACATATTATTCTATCTGATCGCAATGGAATAAACTCAAACCCCAAAACAAAAATAACATCAAAATTATACTAACTGATGGAAAAGAAATAACATACTACTGAATGATGTATTGGTCATTAGGAACCCAAAAACGAAATTTAAAAATTCTTGTAAGTAATGAAAATGAGAACATATGCCAAAACCCATGGAATAAAAACAAGGAAATTCTTAACTTTAGATGTCTACATCAGAAAAATTAAAAAACTGCAAGTAAATGACTTAATGTTGTACCTCAAGAGTTTAGAAAAACAAGAACAGGACAAACCAAAAAGCACTAGATAGGAAGAAATAATCAAAATCTGCAATGCAGAAATCAAGGAAATTGAAAGAACAACAAAGAACAAATAAATGAAAATAAAACACAAAAAAATCAATGAAAGGAAAAGTTATTTCTTACAAAAGATTAAAAAAGATTGACAAAGCAGTAGCCTAATCAACTAAAAGAGAGAGGAGACACAAATTAATAAAATTGGAGAAGAATAAGGAATGGCCAACCACTACAAAACAAATCCATAAAAATACAAGAGTACTTAAAATGTACATTTTAAGTAACAGAAGAACTGAAAAGAAAGGTACACATTACTAGATATATCTAAATCATGAAAATTAAATTAAGAGATCAATAATCTAAGCAAACTCATAACAAAGCAGTAATAAAAATCTCCCATCTAAAAAGATGTCCAGGTGTAGATTGCCTCACAATCAAACCTTTAAATAAGAACTGTAGCTGGGTGTGGTGGCACATGCCTTTAATCCTAGCACTTGAGAGGCAGAGGCATACGGATCTTTGTGAGTTCAAGGCCAGTCTGGTCTACAGAATGAGTTCCAGGACAGCTGGGGCTACAGGGAGACTCTGTCTCGAAAAAGACCAATAAGAAAGAATAAAAAAAAAAAAATTGTAACCAATACTTCTCAAAAAATTCTGAGAAATAAAAATGAAAAGCTGCAGTTAGAAAGTCACAGATTCCTTCCATAATATGCATGCTCCTATTGAACCAGTGGGCATACCTAGACAGGCCAGACATTGCGGTAGCTTACAGGGCTCACAACTGACTAAACTAATGCTTCTTTTTTTTCCAGCAGCATGCACAGCACCTTCCAGCACTGTGAAAGCCAGTAGAGATGAAGCTTTGAAGTCGGTACCAGCTTCATTCATCCTTGATTGTTCTACATTTCATGTCTGTAGCAATGGGGTCTTAAGTTCCAATGGGTAATGCATCAAGAGCAGGGGCAATGCATTGTTCAACAACTTCAAAACAAGAAGTCCATTCCTGGTATCAGACTTTTACTTTGCTAGCCTATAGCATCTAGTAGGGATAATGTTATCTCCCTATTACGAGGTAACTCCTTTTAATCACTTTTTGTAATTTACATACATTAAGAAGCATCTATAGTAATAGATTCCCATATGGCTTTTTGTATTAGTCTTTAGTATTAGTTATTCTTCTCTGTATTCTTGCCTCTGCCTTGCCCTCCCATTCCCCACACCATTTAATCCTTCCTACCATATTCCCGATTACCCTTTTATATCACTGCATTCTATCTCCCTTCCCATGAAGACACACGCACACACACACACACACACACACACACACACACCCCATATCTGTTTATTCATTTGCTAACTTCACTCAATTTTCAAATTGAAATATGCATATCTAAGAATTCAAAGTTAGCATCTAGCTATGAGAGAGAATATGTGGATTGTCAACCACATTCTGATTTTATTTAAGCACTACTCCATAATATCAGTCTCATAACTGATATTGATATCAGGCTTAGGAAACTGTGGCAATACAGGTCACAGATCATAGGGGAGAGTCTTATACTACAATTCTTCTGGATAGATATAGTACTGAGCCAACTCCTAGTGACTCCTTGTTATACCTAGAGATTACTGTGTTTTCAACTCTCAGCAGAGAAACTTCCATGAAGAGTAGATGGTGTTTAACACAGAGACCAAGAACTGCTCAACATTCAGAGAATAAGACACTGCAGACTGCTTATTCCTGAAGAGGACACCTATATCAAGCTTCTACCATCTAAGGCTCAGAGATCATTGAAGAAGAGGTAAAAGAAAGATGGTAAGAGCCAGAGGTGGTAGATAACTACAAGGAAATGGAGTTTTCCAGACAGCTGGCCAGTTATTCACATGAACTCACAGCAATGCTGATAACTTATACAAGTCCTAGATCAGCGAAAGCCAGACAAAATCCCAGCATAGGCCGGGAGTGAGAAATGCAGCCTTACCTAAGGAACTATTTGCAATTGATGGTTCTAGGAGGAGCAGAGTCTTTGAGGTGTGACTCTTGGTGGGTTGACCGGGGTCCAATAGGTGGACCCTCATCAAAGCACAATTGAGGACACAAACTTGATAATATGCATATGTGGCTGTGAATGCATATGTGTGTTTGTGTGTGTCTCTGTGTGTCTATATATAGCAGAGTACATGAAATTAGGTGTAGTATAGGAGGTTCACAAAGGAAGGGAGGGAGGGAGGGAGGGAAGGAAGGAAAGGAAGAGAGGGAGGGAGGAAGGAAGGAAGGACAGATAATTTCTCTTTTCACAATGGTTGCCAGGAGGTGTGGTGCTTCTGATGGAATTTCCTGGAGAAATCTATCAGGTGTGAGCACTGCTCATAGGAGTTACCAACGTCTGTGACAGACAGAAGGTTCCCAGCACTGTGGTGCATAAACCACACGGCTCAGCTTTTGGTGTTTCCTGCCTCATGTCCGTCTTTTTCGCACCCTTGCTGACCTGGTACGTCGCTTCCCAACAGAACACCAATGCCCATCTTTGCCCTAAGTTTTGCTTGCCAGAGGATCAATGATAACCAACTGTCAGTCATTTTATTTTTCTGTGAGATTCGTGGAGGAAAAACAGAATCAACCAAACACGAACTCTTAGAGAGAGCTACCTGGCCCATACCACCTGCTCCTTGGAGTGACATTGCTCCAAGTGACGAGTTAATGTGGGGTCAAAAAGCCTGGTGTGACAGTGTCTCCTGGCACATGCACTAGTATTGGAGGGTTCAAGTACAGGCAGAAATTCAAATTAAGAGTGAGAAAATGAAGTGAGGCCGTGATAAACATTGACAGATACTTCTGTGGGTAAGAGGGTCAAGATGTGACAGAGCTGTAATCTGTGGTCTGAATGTCCTATATGTGGGGAACAGGGTGGGAAATCCCCATAAGGTGTGGTGTGATGGCTTTAGAGGCCACTATGTCGGTGGCTTACCTCATTCTGACTAGACCAAGGTTTCTGAATTTCCACAGTGAAGACTGTCCCTTTGGAATTTTAGCAGAATCTCTGGCCAGAGTACCATCTCCCCATTTGTGGCAGTTCAAATGTATCTAGACATTCCCAGCATTCCTTGGGCAGCAACATCATATTTGCTTCACAACCACTGTATCTGACTAGTAGCATTAATTGGGACTACCTGGCGATGTGGGCTTAGCTAAGGTTTATCCATATGTTAGTGTGCATTTATGTCCCCAGCTACTGACAAACAGGAGCCAACTTCCTCCGTTATACCTCCCAGAATCGCCAGAGTTGAACCTAAGGCAACTGAATATTTCTTCACCAGTTTCCCAGCACTTGCTGCAAGAAAGCAGACTCGAAAAGTGAAGGGTTTAGGCCAGGAGTACTAGTATGCTAGAGCCAGCTCTCCCTGCTCCCAGAGTTGTTTCTGAGAATCCACCCAACTCCAGGTTCAGAGGTCCCACACTGATGGCTGAAAAATCATCATGATGACAGTATTTTCACTACAGAAGTGAGAAAAAGTTACAAATGAAGAGGCCTATTTTTGTAGCTATGTTGTGGTTTTGTATTCCTCGAATGGAATCAATTGTCAAACCCAGGGTACACAGAGAACTGTAGAGAACATGACCAGGATCCCTCCAATTTTGTAAGATCCTAGGCATTTTCAGGAAAAGTGTTTCACTGATGGCTCCATCTCAGAATACTGATTATAGAGATGATACTATATAATCTTTAATCGATAGCCTCATTGCTAAGCCTCAGAAGTCCTATGTATTCCATCATGAGGGTGAAGCAAACATAAAGCAAAATTAGAATTGACACAGATCATCATAGGCAGAATAATCATACCAGATCAATGGCTGGTCCAGGCTGCCCTGGCAGTTTATGAAGGGAATGGATTACATTAAAAATTCAATGTGGAGTGTACACCAGATGCTCATGGATGAGGAGGATGGGAAGATGCTACCTAGGAAAAACTGAACAGGTTGCTTTGGGTATGACCAGATCCCAAGCCCCCTACTAGCGTGAAAAACTACAGGACAGGATGTAGGGAGGGAAGGAGAAGGAAGAGGGGTGGGAAGTAGGAGGGGGGGAAGAGGAAGAAATAGAAAAATCTGAATGCATATTTAGTTTCACAGTTCAAAAGAATTTTTCATGAAATAAAAGAATATTTTAACCTTGATTTTGAAAGAACTGCAATCACTAAAAAGATTGACCCAGAGCAATGACTTCCAGGATATCTTATGATTTTAACCTTTTCAAATGCTGAGGATATTACACGTATATACCAAGGATTATTCTCCAAAATGCTAAGCTTTTCACTGACTTGATTGAAAGTTAGGAGTATAGTATTAGGATTCTTCCCTGGGAGGTCACAGATACTCTTTGAACCCAGCCTCATAACACAGGAAACCACTGGGTGGAATGTGTACCCTCACTTGTAAGGAAGTAAAGGGAACACATCTCCCTTTATTGTTTCACAGTTTGAGTCTTTTCAAATGTGTAACTCAAAGGAAATAATTCACCCATATTCAGAATTAACTCTATAAAACATATTTTGTACTATTTCCAAAGTTTATATTTTCAATTTTAAAATGATTTTGCAATATCTAGAGTCTAGAAATTGTTTGCTTATTTTTTTAAGTTTTTTAATATATATTTTTTAATTTTTATTTTATTTTTTGCATGTGTATGAGTGTACTGTCTGTATGTAGGTTTGTGCACCTGTGTCATGCAATGCCGCGGAGGTCAGAAGAGGGTCTCGGATTCCCCTGGAACTGGAGTTACAGATGGTTCTCAGCCGCCATGTGGGTGCTGGGGATTGAACCCGGGTCCTCTGCAAGAGTAGTCGGTGCTCTTAACTGCTAGGCTATCTCTCCAGCCCAGTAGTTTGCTTATTTAACACAATTAAATTATCCAATCAGTACCTATGTAAAGTGAAGGATGTGTTAATTACCTTGATTGTTGCTAATCATTTCACTATACAGATATACACGCATATATATATTTTTTTCACCACATCGTATATGATATATACAATTTTCACTTGTCAATTATGTCATGACGAAGCTGGAAAGGGGTAAAAACATTATCCAATCAGGAGAACAGGGATCTCCCTTCAACACATCTAATGCACTCATGTGTAGTATATGCACACATACTTGTATATGTAACATATAATGTGCTCATGATTGATCTTTAGCAACTAAATGTTCTGTGCTAAAACATCTGCTCAGTGTGGAGAGTTTATACCCACAAAGTAAAACAGTAAGTTGTTACCACTAGAGCATATTAAATCCTAAGCAACTGCTATTTAAAAAAAATCACAGATCAGATCATCCCTGATAATCCAAGACTCCTTCTCCCCAGGGGCCCTACACAAAGGACTAACAAGTCCCATTTTATTTCACACTGGGAGATGCTATGTTCCATACCATTAGTTTAGCTATTTCTTTTCCTTTGAGATTTGACATAAATATTAGTACAGCTATTATCATAACCATAGATACATACATGCATGAGTTATCTGCTTCTTATCTTTCAAAAAATATTCCAGCCTCTTGACTAATATTATATGTGGATGTGCACTGAATGGTTATCATATATCTGGAGAGCAAACAAATTTAAATCTGTGTTGCAGAAACTGGAGTCCCAGATTTGGACTAGGAAACAAAAGCCTTGGTTCCATATGCCATACAGCACAGGGTGCATCCTCCTAGCACTTTAGGGGCTTCCAGGACAGGACAGCAAGGACTCCCAGCTTCCCTAAGCTAACAGCTCCTCCAAAAAAAAAAAAAAAAAAAACAGGTAAATCCCTGTTTCTTTATCATAAAGTTCAAGTGTTATCTACAAGTTCATCCGCCACCAACATAACTGGAAAAGGCCTGCTATAAAGGGAGATGTCCAATAGGCAGAATGAACAGTCAGCCTAGAAAAGAAGAGACCAGGGGCTGGAGAGATAGCCTAGCGGTTAGGAGCACCGACTGCTCTTGCAGAGGACCCGGGTTCGATCCCCAGCACCCACATGGCGGCTGAGAACCATCAGTAACTCCTATTCCAGGAGAACTCCAGTTCCAGGGGAATCCGAGACCCTCTTCTGACCTCCACGGCATTGCACAACACGGGTGCACAAATCTACATGCAGACAGTACATTCATACACATACAAAAATAATAATAAATAAATTTTAAAAAAAAAGAGAAGAGACCACATGTGAAATGGGAGTGTGGTTTGAGGAATTATACCAACACCACACAATTACAACCAGCATCGGCCAATATCAGTATGTTATATATACAGAAGTTCATTTTAGCAGTGTAAGTAAAACATGAAAGAGGAAAGCTACTCATGAAGGAAAAATGATAATATTCAGAGATTAACTGTACAGGGCCAAAGACTGAAGTCCCCTCCTGCTCGGTTCCCATCAGAATTGTTTCATCTCCCTATGCGAGCCAAATAAAGCCCTCGGGCAAGTCACCCCTGCCTGCTGCCCATCTAATCTTAGGAGAACTTCAAGAATCATAGTTCAGCTTAGATTGTATCTGTCTCCAATGGTTGAACTTGATTATTTTACCAATTCCAGATGAGAGGAGAGGGCTGCATCGTCCCTTCTGGTGTAATTCCTGTTGAACTTTCCCACAAATACACTCGCTGCCTTAGTCTTACCAGTAACTATGGATTTCACTCTTATGCTCCTGACCACCGTCCTTCTACCCACTCCCTCCACAAGGACGGATGGCCATATATTCACTTTCCTCCCACCCTCCCCTCTGCACCTGAGTCTTTCCTATTGCCCTGCAAACTACATTCATAACGTGCTAACTATTCTATTAATTGGGCTACCACATCAACTCAATCTCTACTTCAATACCAGGTGAATACTTGGCCCATGAATTGTACCATAAAATACACACAAAATATCTCATCCAGAACTCTCACACACATGACTACTACGTTGACACCACTTAGTGGGTATTATATATTTCTCCAACTTCAAATGCAAGAAACTCATTATTCATTATTCCTTGTTATCTAAGGCTTGCTCAAGGTCTTCATGCCCGGTCTGCCCAACTCCCTAAGCCTAACCAGAATACCATACTGCCTGCCAAGGCAACAGCAATCTTGTACTGTCTCTGACGAAATCATACTCTCAGATAACAGCAAGTTTTCTTTCTAATTTCTCCAAGTCCTCTCAATCAACATGCTGTCTATGACAGGGGCCAGGTGAGTTCCGTTCTTTCTTCAATATCACAAATGTTCTCATCCAAATATCAATAATGAAACGAGAAGAAAGGAGCATGAGAGGCTGGCAGCAGGGAGGTGGCAAGCGTCTCTGCTTTTTTATAAGGCAATGGGGCTTTGCTCAAGGGCTGCAGTTTTGAATTGGCAGCTGCTTCATCTTAATGTGGAAATATCAACGGTAAACAGGAGACCCATATCTCAATATATACCAATGGTACTCTCACATTCAAATCAGAACTTTTCCTTTGGTTAATATAGATTTGCTCTTTCCTGCAAGTAGTCATTGACCCAGGGAAAATGATAAGTCACTGAGATAAAAAAAAAATTGAACAGCCCTATGGTTTAGTCAAACACAGTACAGTGGAAGATTATTTTTCCCTGTCTCTCTTTAATATAAAATATTCAGAGCCTCTTTCTGCCATAGTTTCATCAGTCATAAGCTGAAGAATTTCTTACATCCTGCCAAAATTTAAGAAAAACAAAGCCAGAAATTGTTCTAAGATTCTGGGGCAATCTAACAAAGGAAAACGACTGCACAAGGAACTATAAGTATATACTCCCTCCATACAGGGTAGATTTGTTTGTACAATAAAAACCCCAAGGGGAATGGCATAAATAAAGTCCTATTTGGGAGAAAACTGCCCTTTGTTTACATAGTAAAACTTCCAAAGCTTTTCCTGTGGGCAACTCACAATGCTTGTTCTGTTTTCTTAAGGCACTTCCAAGCTTGTTCTCATGGTGGGAAAAATAAAGTCTGTCCAGACACTTAAGAAGTACCAAGTACTGGATGCACTCATCTTAAGCCGCTCCTTCACACACTAACTCTAAGAAATCAGGGAATAATCCCACTGTACAATTATTTATCCTGAAAGCCAAGAATATAGCCACAAAATCATGAATTCTTCTCAAGCAGGCATTTAGGGAGAGTCCATTTTGTGCTTTCTCTTACTCTTTTCTCATGAAGTTTTAGTTTGGATCACTTCTCTTGCCAGTTTACGGGGTAGCAGGACATGGAGCTTGAGCTGGGTCTGATGACCACTGACTGGTGAAGAAATGGGTAAATGGGTGCTGGGGTTTCTAGGTTACCATCAGGACTCCACAGATCTGGACTGGTCCAGCAATGAGCTGCTGCTGCCTGGGGCCTAAGGAGGCCTCAGGGATTATTCTCAAGTTTCCTGCCGTCTTTAGCCTCTAGTAGTCTCTGCCTGCAGGCATCGCACCTAGGGCTTTTCTTCTGTCCCTTCCTAGCAGTCTAGGCTGCTGGCTGGCTGATGCTGGATTCCTTGTGGATAAAGAGATGTTTCCTAGGTGTAGCCTCAGTCAACCACTCACCTCAATCACACAGATCTCTCAAGTGTACCTGTCTCAGTAACTAACCCTCTCTCTCTCTCGTTCTTTCAAGCCAGGAGAGTTTCCCCTGTGTTCCAAGCACAGACAGTTTGGATCCCTCCACCCCCTCAAAAGTGGCGGGCATCGGGCTGGAGAGATAGCCTAGCGGTTAAGAGCACCGACGCTCTTGTAGAGGACCCGGGTTCGATCCCCAGCACCCACATGGCGGCTAAGAACCGTCTGTAACTCCAATTCCAGGAGAGCTCCAGTTCCAGGGGAATCCGAGACCTTCTTCTGACCTCCGCGGCATTGCACGACCCGGGTGTACAGACCTGCATGCAAACAGTACATTCATACACATACAAAAATAAATAAATAAATAAATAATTTTAAAAAAAAACAGCAAAATGCAAAAAATAAAATAAAATAAAGAGTGGCGGGCCTCAGTTTGAGTACTAGGAGCAGATGACTTCTTCCTATTCAGCACCAGCATCTTAGGGCTCTTGTTCCCTGCGAGTACATTGCATGTTCTTGCCTGATTCCATCTTTCAGTGATGCCCCTGGGAAAGAGCTGGTAGGGGACAGCAGGCATATCTTGCATCTGGGACACTCAAAGTTGCTAACAGCAACACTGGTCCATATCTTGTTGTAGATTCTAGATTTTTTCCCTTTCTATTGATGTGATCTCCTATATAACCATTTTTGACAAGAAGCCACCTTTGTGTGATTTCCTATAAAAAGCTCTTAAGAGAAAAGTACAGGTTCTCACCCAGTGACCACCTGCCTCCTGGTCTGTTCATTGTCACCTGGAGAAAATAAAGCATGTCTCATTTGCCAGAGGCACTGAGGAGCTTCTCTAATCTTTCAACTCCTTGCAAAACTTCATCCCTGGCGCATAACTCAGACTTTGGACATCAGACTGTAGAAGCAATGGTCCCCCCAAAATTGGAATTTCCCCGGAAATCTACAGAAACAGAAAAAATTGAAGTCTAGTGTTCACCAGAGCAGTAACTTGTTTCCCAGAAAGAGATTTCATACCATTCTGACGGCTCAGGCTCCTTGCAGGACAGATAGGCACATAGACAATGATGGGCCACTGATGGGTAATTTGAGTACTTCTCACCTTCTACTTAAATCTAAACCCCATGTTGCTACAGTAGCAATAATAGCCTGCTAAGAGAAAACTCTAGCCAGTCAAGAGAATAGAATCCCTGGCCTGGGTGGAGACCTGACATTCCTGTTCAGCAGAGTCAATCACTTGGCCAAGGGACCACCTTAAACCATGCTGAAGAGGTAGGCAGGATAATTTTGCTTTAATTAGATAATTATTTTTCCTGCCCAGAATCCCCACTTCTAGTGCAGTAGCTTGCTGTGCTGCAAACAGGCAACTTCCTAAGTCTGCCTTAACTCTCCTTTTGTTTGTAAGCATTCTTCTCCTAACACTTTGGGCTTCCCCCAACGTTTTGGATTTCTTTTCTCTTTCTCTAAAACTCTCCTTTCTTCCATGTAGCTGCTTGTTCGTTGGCCAAGTGTCTTATGTCCATGCCTGCTCAAATAACAGCACTTCTTTCCCTTCTACCCTGCATTCTCCTCCTCGGCATTCGTTGAGATGTACAGGTCGCCCATCTTGGGGGTTTCTTTTTTAAACTCTAATAAAATTGTCCTTGTGCTTGTGTTTGAGTCCATTCTTAAATAATTTAAGACTAAAAACCTGAAGAGGTCACCCCATTTATCCCTGTATCCATGTCAGGATTCCAAAGATGGTCTTGGAGGTATAGGGTCCCAGAGGTGTTTTCTTGCTCCTCTTCCCAGTGGGGACACATTTAATTAACCTTGTCAAAGGCCTTTTCCATGTCTATTGAGATGAACACGTGATTTTTGTATTTAAGTCCATGTATGTGATTTATCACATTTATTAATGTAATAAACCATTACATTAATGTATATTGAAGCATCTCTGCATGCTGGAATAAAGCCTACTTGATCATGGTAGATTATCACTTGATGAGCGTCTATATGCAATTTGTGAGTATTTTCCATGTATGTTCATCAGGGTTATGGCCCCCCTAGCTTTCTTTTGTGTGTGCATGTGTGTCTCTTCTTAGTTTGGGTATTAGAGTAATACTGGCATCATAAAGGAATTTGGGTGTTGTTCTCCTTCTGTTTCTATCTTTTTTGAATAATTTAAGTACTATTGTTTGTAGATCTTCTCTGAAAGTCTAGTAAAATTCTGCTGCGAAGTCATCTGGGCCTGGGATCTTTGTAGTCTGGAGCCTTTGTATTACTGTAATGACTTCTATGTCAGATAGCTTTAGTGTCAACTTGACATACCTCAGTTGAGGTATATTGTATAAGAAAGCAGGCTGAGTATGGGCCAGGGAGCAAGCCAGTAAACAGCATTCCTCCATGGCCTGTGCTTCAGCTCCTACCTCCAGGTTTCTGCCCTGAGTTCCTACCTTGGGCTCCCTAAGTGATGGACTGTGACCTGGGAGATCCAAGCCAAGTTGGTTTTGGTCAGTGTTCTGTCACAGCAACTGAAAGCAAACTAGAACAGAAATTGGTACCAGGATCGTAGGGTGTTTTGTGACAGAACTGACTCGGGTGTCTTAGGGAAGACTGGCAGAGTTTGGAACTTTGGGCTAGAAAAGTTATTGAGTGCTTAGAGTTTGTTCCTATAGAGCTTGGAACAGTTATGCTGAAAGACCTGTAGATGATGGAGGCTTGGCTTGTGAATTTTCAAAGGGAAGCAGAGACTATCAGGACTGTTTGTGTGATGCTTTGAATTGAGACTCTGTGGATTCTGGTCTAGTGGGGCTGAAGATTCAGCTGCGATTAAGAAGAGACCATAAAAAAAACAAAAAGAAGAAGAGACAAGAACCTAAAGTGAAACCTTTGTTTTCTTTGTTTTCTGGGACAATTAATGCTGGTTAGCTGGAGCCAAAAAATCAGTTGCCAAGTAACAAGAGACCAGCATCACATCACTGTGGTAAAATCTTCTGGGAAGAATTTCCTCACTGTCAGCCCACAGAAGCTATGGGCCAGAGGGAGCCCAAGCTCCATCTCAAGCTGGAAGCAAGACTTGGTAATGTATAAGGGTCTTCTGCATGGTTCTGCATTGAAAGAGTGAAGGGGTCCCAGAGAGCAGCCAAGAAAGGCCATTGTGGAAGTGCACCTCAGTTGCAGTGAAGATTGCAGGGGCATGGAGAGAATCTGAGGCTTTATACCAGGAGAGGCCAGAAGAGCCCATTGGTGAAGGATCAGCCTCGGTTTCAGATTTTTGGAGATGCCAGGACCATGGGATGACCACCAAGGACAGCAGCAGTTATGAAGTAGAGCTGGCCTCTGCCTGGGAGATGAGCTGTGAGTGCTGTGGACTGCAGAGTCAGAGAAGTGGAGCCATCAAAACCCTAGACAAGAATATCATGAGTGTATTCCAGATGTTCAGCCCCTTTGCTGGAATTGGGTTTTGCTTAGGCGTGCCTGATTCTTCCCTGTGAAATAAGATGATACTTGTTTTGGATTTAACAGGAGCCCACAGTTAAGAGATTTTAAAGGAGATTGTGAACTTTTAATGTTTGGATTTTCTTTAAGGTTGTACTGTCTTATGTTATGATATTGTTAACATCATACCTTGGGGACAAGGAATGGAAAAACTATGGTTTATCAATGATGTGTTTTGTGTGTCAAGTTCACAAGGGGTCAATTGTGCTTGATAGCCTTAGTGTCAACTTGACACACTAGGTTGAGGGAGTCTCAATTGGGAATTTCCTCCATTGGACTGGCCTGTGTCCCTGTCTGTGAGGCATTTCCTTGATTGCTGAGTGATGTGGGAGGGTCCATCTCACTATGGGCAGTGCTACGCCAGGACAGGTTGTTCTGTATTGTACAAGAAAGCAAGCTGAGTATGGGCCAAGCCATTGAGCAGCATCCTCCATGCCTGTGCTTCAGCTCTTGCCTAGAGGTTCCTGCTCCATATTCCTACCTTGGGCTCCCTTAGTGATGAACTGTGGCCCAGGAGGTCCAAGCCAAATAAACCTTTTCCTCTCCGAGTTGGTATTAGTCAGAGTCTATCATCACAGCTATTGAAACCAAACTAGAACAATTTCCATATTCGTTGTGGTCTGTTTAAGCTGGTGGTCTCTTCTTGGTTTAACTTCTATGGTTTCCATGAACTAAGAAATTTGTCCATTTCTTTCAGATTTTCAAATTTAAAATTAAAAGAGTGTAGGTTTTTAAGGTATTTCTCTGTAACGTTCTGAATCTGGTTTCTCTTATGACATTTCCCCTTTGTTCTCTGATTTTGTTGATTTGGATTTGCTTTTTCTTTTTGGTCAACTGGGCTAAGGGTCTGTCCATCTTGTTTATTTTTTTCAAAGAACCAGCTCTTAGATTCATTGATTCTCTGTATTGTGTCTATTTTACTGATTTCTGCTCTGATTTTTGTTATTCCTTCTCATCTACTGGATTTGGGTTTGGGTTGTTCTTGCCTTTCAAGAAACTTGATTTGTACCACTAAATCACTTATTTGTGGATTACTGATTGTTTTAATGTAGGCACTTAGAGCTATACACTTCCCTTTTATGACTGATTGTAAAGTGTCCCAGTGTTTTGGTTGTGTTGTACTATCATTTTCATTTGGCTCCAGAAATACTTTTATTTCTTGATTTCTTCTTTGACATATTCATTATTCATTCAAGAGTGTGTTGTCTAATCTCAATAAGTTCATGTAGTTACTAAAACTTCTTATGCTGTTGATTTTAAGCTTTATTACGTTGGTGGTCTGACAGAACACATGTAGTTACTTCACAATTTTTGTATTTCTTGAGGTTTGTTTGTGCCCCAGTATGTTATCTATTTTAGAGAAACTTTCATGGACTGCTGAATTGAATGTGTGTTCTTTGGTGGTTGGGTGGAATATTCTGTAGATGTCTGTTAGTTCATTTGATATATGATATCAATCTGTTTATTCTTTGTCCTGATGACCTACCAATTAGAGAGAGTAAGTTATTGGAGTCCCTACTATTACTGAGTTGGGTTTAATCTGTGTCATGCAGTACTGTTTTGTGGAATTGGGTACATCAGAGATTGTTCCATACATGTTCATGATTGTACTGTCTATCTCTTCTGATTAATTTTAATTTGAAGTCTATTTTGTCAAATATTACAACTGGAATGCCTGCTTGTTTCCTAGTGCCATTTTCTTGGAATAATTTTTTTCAACCATTTCACACTGAGGTAGTCCCTATCCTTGAAGGTTAAATGACCTTCTTATAGACAACAAAAAGCTATATCTTGTTTCTTAATCCATTCAACTAGTCTATATCTTTTGGCTGAGGAATTAAAACCATTGGTATTTAAAGTTCTTATTGGAAGATATGTATTGGTTACTGTCATTTTAATTTCTGAGTCCTATTTTGTGTCTCAATAATTGCACCTTCATTTGTTTTCTTTCTGTAGCCTCCTGGGTATGGTTAATCCTTTCTTTAGTCCTTTGTATTGCATCAAGTGTTCTCTGAGGGTCTGGTTTGGTAGACATAAATTCCTTCAGTCTATTTGTATCATAAAATATTTTTTCTTTCCCTTTTGACTATGATAGACAGCTTTGCTCGGTAAAGCATTTTGTGTTGGCATCTATGAACACTTAGGACTTAAAATACTTTGTTCCAAACTCTTCTGGAGTTTATAGTTTGCATTGAAAAGTCAGCTGTGATTCTGATGAGCTTTCACCTATATACAACTTGTTTTTCTCTTGCTGCCTTCAATATTCTCTCTTCTGTCATTTGGTGGTTTTATATGCCGTGGGAACTTTCTGCTCTGGCCCAGTCTATTTGGTGTTCCATGTGCTTCTTATATCTGTAAGGGTATGTCTTTCTTTAGGAAGTCTTCTTCTATAATCCTGTTGAAGATCTGGTCAATGCCACTGAACTGAGATTCTTCTCCTTACTCTATGATCTAGAAACTTAATCTATTTGTGTCCCACATCTCCTGCATATTCCTGTTTTTTTTTAATTTTCATTATTCTCTGCTTGAGTGGTCCAATTCTTCAGTTTTATCATCCTGTCTTGATACACTGCATTCCTTTTCATTCGTTAAGTTGGTGGCACTATTTCCTGTTGTTTCAAATTGGCTTATTGAATTTTTCAATTCCATATTCATTTCACCCTGACTTTTCTTCAGTGTTTCAATCTCTTTCATGAATTCACTGTCCAGATCCTGAATTGTCTTTGTCCTTTCATTCATCCATGTATTTGTATTTTCTTTACCTTTAGTCAGGAGTTTTATCCCTGTTCTCTTTGAGTTCTTTAAGTTGTTAATATGTTCTTTGAATTCCTTGAATTCTTTGATCACTTTTATTATTGCTCTTTTAAACTCTGTGTCCTGAGGTTCCTCTAGGTAGTTCTCACTGTAGAACACTTTCATAGGACTTGAGGCGTTTAGTAGGAACACATTATTTCAGTTTTTTATTGTGATCTGGGTATATGGATTCCTTTTGCTGGTTGTGTATATGATTTGAAACTCAGCTTTCCTTTGTTGAGTTGCAGTTTGATTCTGTTTATATCATTGTGGTAGCTTGGTTACTTTCTGATCAAGCATGAATAATTAGTTGATCTGTGCTTCAGGCTCTCTGTTTTGATTTTTTGTTGGAGGGACCAGGTGGATCCAGTCAGGCTATTCAAGAGCTCTCCAGGAGGGTGCAGGAGCCTAAGCCCAAGTAGGGGTGATGAGAATCAGCTGGGTCTGTTCTGATTAGCTAAGGAGAGAAAGTGTGAGCTCTCTGAAGCCTGGGCCCAAAGCAGGAGAATACTGATCTGTCATGACAGGATCTAACTAACTCTCCCTAACAGTCAGGTGCTCTCTGGAAGTTTTATCAGAAAGGGGCCAAGGACCAAGGAGGGCTGTTAGAAACAGGATAGGCTGGTTCTTACTAGCTAGCAAGCAAGACCTAAGCTCTAAAGTAACAGGATGGGGTGGTGCCAAAGCAGAGTAATGGGCGCCCTCCAGAAGCCTCCCAGGAAAGGCCAAGGCCCAGAAGGGTTAATGCAAACAGCACACACAGTCTTTTAATGTTTAATTCAAATATTTTATATTCCAGCAAAAATTAGAGCAGTTGCCTCTACAAGTAGTACATTAATATTCCCATTTCCTTATGAATTCTCATTTGTTAATATATATTCCTAATAGTTGCAAAATATATGGAAAGGTAAAGTTGCATGCTTCTCATTTCCATATTGGTAATGTGTATATGTATATATGTGTATGGATGTGTGTTTGTGTGTGTACATTTATGTGCATGTCTGTCTGTGTACCTGTGGGGTATATGTGTATGTGTGATACATATATATTTTTTTTGAGGTTTATGTATATGTATCCATATGGGTAAGCCTGAATAGTGTGTGTAGATGTATATGTGATATATGTGTGCATGTATATATATATATATATATATATATATATATATATATATGGAGGGGGGTATGTGTATATGTGGAGGGGGGTATATATGGAGGGGGTATGTGTATATGTGTGCTTGTGCTTGTATGTGTTATGTGTGATATATATATATATGCATTTTTGTGTATATGGAGGATTAATGTGAATGTGTGATTTTGTGTACATGTTTGTATGTATGTATATATATATGTATATATATATATATGGAGAGTGGATGTGTTTATATGTGTGTGCATGTGTACTGTCTATATGTGTACATGTATGTGTGGCATATATTTATGTGTAGTATATGTATATGTGGGGGTATTTATGTAGACATATGTAGGAATGGATGTGTATTCATGCATGTGAATGTGCATGTGTATATGTGTGTGAATGTCTGTGTGTGTTATGTGTGTCTTTGGGGGGTGTATCTATGAGAGATGGGGGGGTAGGTGTGCATCTGGGTGCGGTGTGTGTTTATGTATGTGTGTATGTACATCAGTTTCAGAAATAATTCTTTGCTCATTTTTCTATAAGGTTAATGTGATTCAAAAATCTCCTGATATTTTTAAAGACATTGGGACTTTTGCCATTTGTCTTCTAACATTGTTCAAGAGGTTGGCTCTTGCTCATGAACATTAATATGAATGTAGTCAAATTTAGCAATCATTCTTTCATGCTTTCCAAGTTTCATGCCATGCTTTAAGACAGCCATTCACTCTATATTTTAAGAGTCACTAAACTGTTACGTGTTATAAAAGTAAATTCTATACAACTGTTGAAAATTTAAGGTAAATCTGAATGTACTATCACAGAATACATCCCTAACACGGTAAGGCAGTTTTGCTTAATTTTAGTCATATCTTAGATTTTATTGCTAACTCTTTCTCAGCAGATGATAATAGGAGAGTCAAATGCTCTGGGAATTTTCCAAATATGATAAAA
Source organism: Rhizomys pruinosus (assembly GCA_009823505.1). NCBI lineage: Eukaryota > Metazoa > Chordata > Mammalia > Rodentia > Spalacidae > Rhizomys > Rhizomys pruinosus. The sequence goes on from VZQC01014834.1 coordinate 2,120,029, forward strand.
GTCATCTTCCTTGGCTATAGAAAATACAGGGGAGGGGTGGATGGTGGGACGATAAATCACCAGAGGCCTTTCAAGCTTTACCTATAATTCATAAATTCTGTTAACATATATATCTGTGTACTCTGTCAAAACTATTAAAGCCTATCATGTCAAGTTTGTGTCCCCAAATGTCCTTCAGTGTGCCTCCAGCTACTGAAGCCTGGTTAACCTATCTACTGTCATACCCTTAAAGAAAGCCCTCTCCCTCTCCAGTAGCTCCTAGTTGCCAATATTTCCTCAGCTGAGATTGGGGCTTCTTAACCAAGTTCCCATATCTATGCTGTGGTTTTGTCTGCCTTGAGCTTGCATGGGTCTTGTGTATACTGTTACAGTTGCTGTAAGTTCATATGAGTAACTTCCTGCCTGTCTGAAACACAGTTTCTTTGTGGCCCTGCACCACCTCTGGCTCTTACAATCTTTCTTGCCCCCTCTTTGGCAATAGTCCCTAAGCCTTGAGTGGCAAAAGTTTGATATAGATGTCCTACTCAGGGATAAGCACTCTTCAGTCTCTTATTGTCTGCACTTTGGCCAGTTGAGGCTTCCTGGGTTAATCATCATCTGTTGCATGAGGAAGCTTCACTGTGAGACTTGAGAGATGCAAGGATTTTATGATCTTGTATTATTGGTCAAATTCTAAAAGTTCTAGGAAGCTGCCATTTTTGTTCTCCAATTCTGATAAGGAATTTGAGCTACAAAAAGACTACATGTCCTTTAATTTAAAATTTAATAACAAATAGAGGCACCATAATTTGCTCCAGGCTGAATGACTCTAAATCCTATTGCTAAACTATTTGGCTCTCTATTAGTTCTTTTGTCATTGCTATGAGTAAATAGCCAAAGCAGGTAACTTTATAAAGAAAATTGGTTTGCTTAGCTTGCAGTTTGGGAGACTGAAAGTCGAACAACATTAGTGCCACCACTGGTGAGGACCCCAGGGCAAATGGGAGAGGGTGAGATGGGGGAGATCTGGTAGAAACCACATCTTGGAAAGAAAGCCAAAGATCTGGGTGGGCCAGACTTCAATAGTTGCCTTACTGAGAACTGTGAACACTCCCTGAGCACTCACCTGAATCCCATCCAAACCAGCATCCTCCATAAACCTAAGGACATTGCATTAGACCTTTCTCTCTGTCTTTTTTTTTTTTTTTTTTTGGTGTTTTTAAGACAGGGTCTCCCTTTAAGTCCCAGCTGGCCCAGAGCTCACTCTGTAGACCAGGCTGGCCTTGAACTCACAGAGATCCACCTGCCTCTGCCTCCAGAGTGCTGGGATTAAAGGCGTGCACCACCACGTCTGGTTAGACCCTTCTCTTAAATGCTGCATACTACCTCCAGATGCACCTACCCGGGGGACAAAGTTCCCATCACATCAGCTACAAGGGGAATAACAAGATCCAAATCATGTGTAGACTATAAACGGTCCTAAACGGTCCACTGTAGATTTTCCTAGGGGAATAACAAGATCCAAATCATGTGTAGACTATAAACAGTCCACTGTAGATTTTCCTAGCTATTTCCTGTTCTTGATAATAATTTGACAATTGATAAGAAATTGAGGAAACTGAAGTCTTCTAAAAATGTCTTTCTAAGGTTCCCATTTATGAGTTGGTTAGGGTGTGTGTGTGTGTGTGTGTGTGTGTGTGTGTGTGTGTGTGTGTCCCTCCCCACCCCTGCAGGTCCCCAGAATGACCTTGTGTTCATTTATGATATTTTTTTAATCCATGAGACCTTAGGAAATAACTATGTGTCTCTCTGAAGGTCAGATAGTGTTAAATATTCACCAAACATCTTTCACCCTAAAAGATCATTTAGGACATTTAAATGTTTTATTTATTTATTTTATTTTATGTGTGTGTGTTTCCTGTATGTATGTAAGTATAGTATGTGTGTACAATGCATGCCATGCCTACAGAGGTGGGTGTCAGATTCCCTGGAACTAGAGTTAGGTATGGCGATACCCTACCATGTGGGTGCTGGAAACCAAACCCAGGTACTCTGCAAGAACAGCCAGTGCTTCTAAACACTGAACTCCAGCCCCTAGGACACCTAGAGACATCCTTCTAATGTCCTTCTAAGAATAACCTTGTAGCCAGAAAGAGAAAGAGGAAGAGTAGAGAAAGTTTCATTGAGGTACTGTTCTTACAAGATAAGGGGGAAAGTTGGCTCCTTTGTTGCAACATGATTAAAAATAGAATCAATATTCTCAGTTTAAAAAGCTAAAACATTGCTGGGCTTGGTGGTGCACACCTTTAATCCCAGCACTCAGGAGGCAGAGGCAGGCAGATATCTCTGAGTTCAAGGCCAGCCTGGTCTCCATAGGGAGTCAGCTGGGGCTACAGAAAGACCCTGTCTCAAAAAGACAAAAAAAAAAAAAAATACTAAAACATTTTGAATGTTTTCACATGATAATCATTTATTATAAAAACATCCTGGGGCCGGAGAGATGGCCCAGCGGTTAAGAGCGCTGACCGCTCTTACAGAGGACCCGGGTTCAATCCCCAGCACCCACATGGCGGCCGAGAACCGTCTGAAACTCCAATTCCAGGAGAACTCCAGTTCCAGGGGAATCCGACACCCTCTTCTGACCTCCACGGCACTGCACAACACGGGTGCACAGACCTGCATGCAGACAGTACATTCATGCACATACAGAAATAAATAAAAAATTGAAAAAAAATTTAAATAAATAAAAAATAAAATAAAAATAAAAACATCCTAAAACAAAACAAAAACATGCTAATCATTTATTCCGAGTTGAACATTAAATAACATGGACATGCATGGGAACATCACAAGGTACCCCATAAATATATATGATTTTTATGTCTCAATTTAAAAGTAAGCAAAGAAACAAAATTTGGAGCAACGGACAAAAATTTTCTTTCCCAGTTTCTGTCTGCCTGCTAACTGCTGTATTACTGGACTCATTTCTTCAGTAACTGAAACCGACCTTGTGACCTCTGAGGACACAGAGTGTATCTTAATGAACACTTTAGCCTTGGCTCTTTTCAGTTGCTTCTGCAAAGTAAAAGCTTCATTGTTCCTGTAATTTATTCTTCTAAATGAATTATGTTATCTGGCTTTTCCTACTATTTCTATCATGAGCAGGTAAGACAGTCCGTATTTCATTACTAAGCCCTGAGCTATGAGAGTTGCAATGGGACCAATTCCCTCCCCAAGGCTCGCTGTCTGCTCTGCATGCATGTCACCATGAGCTAGGGCCTTCTTGGCTCCCTGTACATCCCTGCTCAGTCCCCTCCTCCCAATCTCATACACATTAAATGCTACTGAAGTGTTTGTGCCAACAAAATCCAGAGCATAGGTTACTTACGAAGGAAGTCGCTTTCCCTGGGCAATCTGAACATCCATTAAAGAATCCTCCTGGTACTGCAAGCAGGCACAAGCTCTGAGGGCTTTTTAGAAAAGCTTATTCATCTGCATTGATGGAACCCCACATAATTAGATTTCGTTCAAGGTCGCTAAATACAGTGCTATGTTTCTACCCAAACATTCACATTATTTCCAGCCATTTCATTTCTTCACTTTCAAAATTTTCAGATTAACACTAGTGTGCCCTCCGGATGGGAGAAAACTCACAGCAGTCTCCACAATTCCCATAAAAAGCACTGTTTAATTCCTGTGCCATTCATTGCTTTATCGAATTATTAAGAACCTACAACTATGTGGTAAGACATAGAACTTAAAAACTAGTAACAGGGCTGGAGAGATAGCCTAGCGGTTAAGAGCACCGACTGCTCTTGCAGAGGACCCGGGTTCGGTCCCCAGCACCCACATGGAGGCTAAGAACCATCTGTAACTCCAATTCCAGGAGAACTCCAGTTCCAGGGGAATCCGAGACCCTCTTCTGACCTCCACGGCATTGCACGACACAGGTGAACAAACCTACATGCAGACAGTACATTCATACACATACAAAAATAAATAAAATTAAAAAAAAAAACTAATAACAGATAAAATAACATTTCTTCCCAAAGCGAGGTTCATGGGGACCTGGAAGCATGTAAGCATGTTACAGGTTAAAGATAGCTCATCTAGAGTACTTAGCAAAAGAAGTGCTTCAAATTTTGGATTGCATTGAATTTTAAATATCCTAATATGCAGAATGAGCTATCTTGGGAATTAGACTCAAGTCTAAGCACAGAATTTACTTATTCCTCACCGTGTCCATGTGGCCTGGAGGTAATATTATGTGATATTTTTAGTAAGCCCTTGTTTTGACTTCCAGGGGTCCCTGAGGTCAAGGACGGAATGTTCTATCTGTCCCATCATGTTGATGCTCCACAAGTTTTGGATTTTAAAATATTTTGAATTTTGGATTTTGGACCAGAGATCTGTATCTTGTATGACATGGAAGGACAGTATTGCAACTGGTGTTACAGCTTTGAAACCAAAGCCCATGAAAGCTCAGAGGCTAAAAATGTCTGCATATTCCATAAGGAATTTGCAGAGAAACGTTCACCATCCATATACGCATGTGTTCCAGGCTTTCCACTCAATAACTTCAGGGTTTTTTTTTTTTAATTAATTGAGACTTAGAGCCAGTTTTCATTGTGTTTTCCATAATGGGCCCTGTGCTGACTACTCACAGATATATATAGATATATAGATGTATAGATATATAGATAGATAGATAGATAGATATAGATATAGATAGATAGACAGATATAGATAGATATAGATATAGATATAGATATAGATATAGATATAGATATAGATATAGATAGATAGACAGATATAGATATAGATATATAGATATAGATAGATAGATATAGATATAGATATAGATATAGATATAGATATAGATATAGATATAGATATAGATATAGATATAGATATAGATATAGATATAGATATATATTGCACTTTACTGAAACCTGAGGACTTTGAGGTAAGTGCTTCTGTATCTTCATATAGGAAATCTTGTGCTCACGTGCTCACGCTGTTCCTTCATGCCCACAAAGTTGATAATAATGAGGTTGAAGCTCGAAGCTGACCTTCCTGCTGGGGTACAATGACAGCACACTCTAAGGCCTATAGTATAGATGTCCCTGGGTGTCAGGCTGGAAGGAGAGAAGAGATGAAGCTGGAAAACACCCGAAGGACTATTTTCTTCTACTGTCAAGTATTGCAATGTATGTATACTCCCAGGATGGTATAGCGGGTCTTTATATTTATTCATAGGTTAAACTGTTTACTCAATGTTGCAACCTTGTCATATTCCTGGGATAAGCTAATTCCCCCAGTGATAACTACTAATTGCTTTAATTACTAATTGGAATCTCAATGGGATTCTTCATTATTTTAATTTATTTCAGTTCCTTGTATGCAGTTCTCATGAAAGCCTGGAAACTGAGCTTCCGAGCATTCATCTAGGGACAAAGGTGGCACCTGTGTTTTGCCTTTGGTGTTTCACGTCTGATTTTCTTTTCCATCCAAGTATAGTTTCCATCTTGAATTTTTGTGGCACAAATAAATGGTGCAAGCAGTATTTTAATAAGTATATTAAGGGATCACAAGATAAATGAAACTAATGAAAATCGCTACTGCATAGTTCAAGACAAACGAGCCACTTAGAGAAATGGCCCTCCCACAGTGGTTTAGCAGGTGTCCAGTACTCTGTTGGTCCTTCTCCAACTTCAAAATAAGACCCTTTAGAAATGTAAATTGAATATAACTGACTAAAACTGTAACAACAATGATCATAATTATGATAATCTATTAAATATCTCTGTACCACTTTAATTATCTATTGCCACATAACAAATTATCCCAAGATGTTACAGCTTTAAACAACAAACAGCTATTACCTCATAGTTTCTGAAGAGAAGGAAATCAGGAGAAGCTTATCTGCTCATGTGGTCTCCTGGGATCACAGTCAGAATGTCAGCCAGGGCTACAGTCATACAAAAGCTTCATTCCAAGATGGCGTACTGACATGGCTAGAGGCTGGAGATGTCAGTACCCACCCATGGTTCTCTCCTTATGGGTTACTGAGTAGCCTCTAGATTCTTGCTAAGTGATCCAAAAAAGGAAGACAGAAAATAAAATGTCTGTTATGATGTAGATTCAAGGGTTACAGCTACTAGCTGGTAACAGGGGACAGGACTGTGATTGTGACAGGAGACGGGAATGCCAGGGTGTGGGACCCACTGGAACTACAATGCATCTACCTACCACATGTACTCAACACCACAGAAACCTTTTCATAGGGCATGTAACACCCACTTATAGATGATACTCGTTTATAGATGTGAAAATTAAGATTTAGGCCTTGATAGTGAGCCCAAAGCCAACAGATAGAATTTGTTAGAGCAAGCCAACCTTATTTCCTTATCTGAGCACTTTGTGTGTGTCTGTGTGGTCTGTGTATCTGCATGTCTGTGTGTGTGTGTCTGTGTGTATCTGCATGTCTGTGTGTGTGTCTGTGTGTGTATCTGCATGTCTGTGTGTGTGTCTGTGTGTGTATCTGCATGTCTGTGTGTGTGTCTGTGTATCTGCATGTATGTGTGTATATCTGTGTATCTGCGTGTATGTGTGTGTGTCTGTGTGTGTGTATCTGCATGTATGTGTGTGTGTCTGTTTGTGTATCTGCATGTATGTGTGTATATCTGTGTGTGTATCTGCATGTGTGTGTGTCTGTGTCTGTGTATATCTGCATGTATGTGTGTGTCTGTGTCTGTGTATATCTGCGTGTATGTGTTTGTGTCTGCATGTTTATCTGCATGTGTGTGTATGTATCTGCATGTATGTGTGTGTTTGTGTATATCTGCATGTCTGTGTGCCTGTGTATGTATCTGCATGTATGTGTGTCTGTGTGTATATCTGCATGTCTGTGTGTGTCTGTGTGTGTATCTGCACATCTGTATGTGTCTATGTGTGTATCTCCATGTCTGTGTGTGTGTCTGTGTATCTGAATGTATATGTGTGTGTCTCTATGTATGTATCTACATGTGTGTGTCTATGTCTGTGTGTTTGTCTCTGTATGTGTATATCGGCATGTGTGTGTATCTGTGTATGTGTATCTGTGTATGTGTGTGTGTGTGTGTGTGTGTTGCATATGCAGGTGTCTGCAGAGGCCAGAGAGTACATTGGATATCTGGAGCTGGAGTTACGAGTTACATGAACCACCCAACATGACTACTAGAACCCTAACTCGAACCCTCGGGAAGAACAGCAAGTGCTTCTCTTAACCACTGATCCATCTCTCAAGCCTCCATCTGAACACTTCACTGTGGGCTTGCTAGCAAGAAGGACGTGGTCTTACTCCTGACAAGCTGAAATCGTTTCCTAGGGATGAGGCATACTGTGGTATCTATGCATGTGTGAAGGTTCAATGGATAAGAGATGCAGTGGAAGGACAGGTGAAGGTTGCTTTGACCTGGTGATAAAAGACCACAGAGACCCCATCCATGAGAGGGCCACTCAGTGTGCCCCACCTGTATCCTGCAACACTGGCCTGATTGATCCCTTTACTTGGAATTCAGCTCGCCAGGCCCCAAACACTGTCTATTCTGCTAGGTGTGGTTACATTTCAGAAAATAATGCTCAGAATAATGGGGTTATGTATTATGGAATCCATACAGAGACTATCAACTACAAATTAATATACCAAGATCAACTTCATGGTTTACTTTCTTGATTTGCCCACATTGAGTTGTCCAAGGATAAGATCCTGCTGGATGTAGGCTGGTGAGACAGCTCAGCCAATGAAGGCACCTAAGACCAAGCCAGACTACCTGAGGTCATTCCCTAGAAGCCCCACAGTTCAAAGACAGAAATGACTCCCACAAGTTGTCCTCTAACTTCCATACGTGCACTGTTGCATACACACATACACAAACACACACTAAATACATTGAAAAGTTTCAAAAGATCTTATTGGGTGCTTGCCCAAGGTCATTCTTTAAATTAGCCATCTTGATTTTCAAGTTAAAACAGCTAGCCCCACATACTCAGATTCAGTGTGTTTTAGAGGTCCCTCCAAAGGGATGTTTCTGACTTCATGGAGCAACAGTGCCACAAAACCACAGAAAGATGCCAGTCCTCAGGGATGCTGAAGAAAGAATGCCCTCTCCCTCTGGAGACCAAGTCAGCCTTCTCCAGGAACTGTTCTCCCTGATCTCCCTTATAAAGGAATTTTGCTATTGAAAAGTCATCATAACCTCCAGCATCAAATCCAGCTTGACTCTGAAACCTAATCTCTTCCACTTTATAAATAATAGCCAAATGAGTAATTCAAATGCAAATGAAATGCCAGGAAGGACCCGTGGCTGAAGGGGAACCAATCCTGAGCGAATTGGTTTATCTCCTAGGTAATGGAGATGACAGACCGGCATGCATATTAGTTTGTTCTCTCCTCCGCCATGGGGAAGGAGATGACTAGCAGCCAGGGCACAGCTGTGGAATGCATGCTGCAGCCCAGCCATTTGGGTTCCCAAGGTTGTTCCCAGCTTTCGCACAATAATGTCTGATTACTGCAGTAACTGAGGACTGTTTTTGTTTATAGTCCCTAAAAGGCTGCCACAGTACACAGACTCAGCTTGGGACTGCTGAAAAATCTTTAATGTGTAACTGCTATTTCCATAAGAATGAAGTTGAAGTCCCAGGCACACAGTCCAGAAAAGCAGGTTTGCAGCAGCAATCCAGTATTTTCCCAGCATGGCTTCCCTGAACAGTTCTTTTCATGGTCAAAGGAGGCATTTTTGGAGCTCCTGGCAGGAATTTAAGAGAGAGCTACACAGTAGCATTAGAACACAGTACCAGTAGTGCCTGTTCCCCTATGTACATTCTGCGATGAAGAGGGAAACAGGTTCTCTAGACAGGTCTGAATCCTAGTGGTGGCCAAACTGGGCTTCCCAGATACCCTGAGGTTAAACATTCAATGTTCAAAAGTAAAATTTTATACATGGTGTTCTAGTTTCCTTTCAATTGCTGTAAAAAAAAACACTGACCAAAACCACCTTGGGGAGGAAAGGGTTTATTTGGTTCACATCTCCTGGGTCACAGTTTATCACTGAGGGAACATAACATAGGAACTCAGGGCAGGAACCTGGAGGCAGGAGCTGAAGCACAGGCCATGGAGAAATGCTGCTTACTGGCTTGCTCCCCTGGCCCATGCCCAGCCCGCTTTCTTATACTGTATATAACAACCTGCCGGGGTGGTACGACCCACAGTGGGCTGGGTCCTTCCACATTGCTCAACAATCAACACAATACTCCACAGATGTGGCCACAAGTGGGTCCAATGGACCCAATTCCCCAATTGAGGCTCCCTCAACCCAGGTGTGTCAAGTTGACAGTAAAGCTATCCAGCACACATGGTATCCTTTGCACCACCAAAAAACTTCATTTAAGAGAACAATACATCATTTTCTTTTTTGTCTTTTTGAGACAGGGTCTCCATGTAGCCCCAGCAGGCCTGGAACTCACTATGTAGACGAAGCCGGACTTGAACTCACAGATATCTGCCTGACTCTCGTGTCCCGAATGCTGGGAATAAATGGCTCACACCACCACACCTTGCCCCGCCCAGGCCCATTACAGAGTATCTTTTTTTTTTTTTTTTTTCACTTCTAGGCTGTTCCCATGCTTTCTGCACAGAATCATCCACAAGAACTGGTCAGGTGCAGTGGCAGGTGGCTACAGAATATCTTAAATATTAATGCGAATCTAGGTCAATAGCATATGACTATCAATAACTGTGTTGAAATACTGAAAAGAGCCTTCTGCTTTCAGAGACAAAGCTGTCCATGGCCAGGCCACCTGCCTTCGCCTATACGCAACCCTTTGGTTCTACTGATTTAAACTTAGGACAGTAATGGTGGGATATGACCCTTCTTCCCTTCCTCCATCCTGTCACCCCATCACTAGGACCCTGCACAATAAAACTCTTGTGACTTCAAGTCCTCAAAACATTTTTTCTTGTATGTTCTCATTATTTAATTGGATGTATGACATGAATTTGATTATTTTTCCTTCATTATCTTCTTGTAGCCAGTGGTATAAGCAAGAAGTATAATTTCTATGGGATTCAATAAAAGATTGATAAATTTAATTAAGCAAAAAATTAAAGCCAAAACAGTAATGGGAAAATTGGTATTGCTTCACATTTTATAGTCTTTAAAAATTTCTGTCTTAATAAAAGACAGCTGTTCCCGCATTTGATCTGTAGCAATATCACAGGTCATGCAAGCTGTGGAAAATTCCACTGGGTGCTGATGAGATAATGACACTGAAAAGGCAAATTCTACTATCACCACAGAAAACATTTTAGACTCTCCACACTCCTTGAAATAGTCTTGAGGAACCCCAGGGCTCCCCAGATCATACTTTGAGAAGTACTATCATAAAGAGCTTCTAAAATAGAGAAGCAATGTTATTTTTAAGTAGGGTGTTGAAATGAACAGGATCACAAAAGAGCCCTTATGTAACCAGATTTCTATAGCAAAAGTCCCAGCTCTGCCAATCCCAGCAGGCTGGCCCTAGCCACCTGTCTCAAAATGCCAATTAAAAAAGTAGGTAATGGGAGCTATGGAAATGGCTCAGTAGCAAAAGAGCACTTTTTTTGTTTTTGTTTCATGAGCATGAAGACTTGGGTTCAAATCTCCAACACCTGAAATGTATGCCTAGAACCCCAGTGTTGTGGGTTAGAGAGATAGGAAGATGGCTAGGGCTTGCTGGCTGCCAGCTTAGCTGCAGGTTTAGTGAGTGACTCTGTCTAAACAGAACAAAGGAGTGATTGATCAGGACACATGATGCTTCCACTGGTCTCTAGGTATACACACACACACACACACACACACACACACACACACACACACCACACACACAGACACACACACATGCAAAAAAAACCCACAGACTTGTACATAACACACACACACATACACCATACAAAAATAATAATTTTTAATTAAAAAATATGGGTAATAATAAAGCAGAGAGAGGGTTAACCAATGCAATAAAACTAGAACAAATAAAGAAACCAGTGACCCCCACATTACTCTTTCAAGTACTGACAGAAACTTCAGGTTGAAATAGAGGAAAGAGTTGGGACAGGGGCAAGAGGGAAGCCTAAATAAGCAGTCATGGCCACAATGTGGTCTCCCGGTCACTGTCTCAGCTCAGGACCTGCAAAGTAATCTAAAAAGTTCTCAGAATATCCATTGGCCAAGGAGACAAAGCTGTTTTCTGCAAGATGATCTGCACAGGTTGCAGCCTTGAGATTTTTTCTCTTTCTATGAGAGAAAATTGCCTTCACTGTGGAGGAAGGTAAGGAGCCGTCCTATTCGTCAAGGCTTGGTTGTTCCTGGGATCCAGGGACTCAGACAACGACTCATCTCTGCCTTCAGCCTTGAAGGGGAGTGAGACAGGCTAGGCAGACAGACGCTCCTTCAGTGATTATCTCACCTGTGCAGAATCAAGCAGAAGTCCAAACCAGGAGGAGACACACATTAAAAAAAAAAAAGGGCAGAAACACAAGGCTTTCATACTGCCTCTAGTTTTCGTTTTGCCCAACTGAAGAGTTGATACTTTTTAGCAAAAGCAGTTTTTAAGTGCCTGATATACTTAGATTCATAAAGTGATGCCCAAGCTTGCTTGTATTAAAAGGAAAAAAACTAAAATTATAATAAGATGGTATTTCTTAAAATTGTTTTAAGACTTTCTAAAAAGTTTGATCAAGTTTTGTTGACCATATGTAGGGAAACTTTCCATCAGTTAGAACTTTTGCATAGCACTCAGACCATGGGATCTAAACAGTATTTTCAGGGCTGGAGAGATCTTGGTGGTTAGGAGCAAATACTGCTCTTATGGAGGACCTAAGTTCAGTTCCTAGCTCCATTCTGAGGTAGGTCACAATTGCCCGCAACTCCAGATTCGGGGGCTCTAACTCCACAAGTAATTGCACTCAAGTGCGCATACCCACACACAGACATAAATACATATCAGTGCAAAAGCACAATTGATTCTCACCTCAAAAGGAATAAAAGATAGTTTATTCTGGAGCCAGTAATCCTCAGTAAATAACTGAGCTCCAGTCTGCAGAAGAAATATATACAATAAGACTTGTCAGACTTGAGAATAAGAATGCTGTTGAAACTGCTACAATAATGTCTTAAAGATTTGAGATTCAACTTGAGCTTCTTGTTTACCAAATATGGCAGAATTTCAACATCAATAAGAATAACTCCAATAGATTAAACTTTTTAAAAAACATTTAAATATGACGTGATAATACCAATAATAGTAATAGAACAATTTGAAGGAAGAGAGTCAACTCCTTGTTTGAAACAGAGTCAATAAAGGGAAATTAAAGGATTTGTTTCCTGGTTTTACATAAGAACTATATTCATAGGTCACCAAAGAGTGGAGGAACAGAATTTTCCTTTAATGGAAGAATTCCAGCTGTCTAAGTATAAGAATAATAGAATTCTACATTGTGTAATTTCCAAGAATTAATTATTCTGGATATTGACTGTCAATAGCTATTAATGTGACAAAAAGAGAAAGATGGAATGTGTCTCCTGTTCAAGACAACAGTCCCACCTATGAAGTATCCTTGGAGGGAAAAAAAAATGAACCAAGGAAAGCCTCTAAATATGATTACCTACTTGTCAAGTTGGCAGAAAATATTTCTTTCATAAGTCAGAAAGTTTCAAAGCCTGTGTGACATTTCCCAGAGAGCTATGCCCCATAAATTCACAAATCCTGGACTTGTTTGCCATAATAATTCTAGAAAACCAGACATCTGGTTTTCTAGAATTATTATGACATCTGATAAACTCTTCCCCTAACTAAATAATTGTGGTTATTTGTCAGTAGTTTGGACATTAGCATATCTCCAAGGACATTTGACCAAGTTGCTGGCCTTCTCTTTTCCTAGAAATATTCCTTTGAGACAGGACTACTGGGATGCTGGTTAACCACTCCTTGCCTCAAGTCCGTCCAGAAAAGAGGATATATGAAAAGGTCACAAACAAACATATGGTGACATAATGAAAGGTCGTAAGTATAAAATAGGTGAGTTAAAAGGTACATGTCAGAAATAATGCAAGAGTTTCCCAAGTTCTGGAGATGATGACAAAACAATCAGTGGGAAACAATGGAATATTTAATAATACGACTGAGAAAACAGTCTCTATGGTAACTATATTCCCAGCATGCAGACATGCTGTGTTAGGGTTGGAAAATGTAAGAATTACCATGTGACTGTAGACTGCTCAGCCCTAAGTGGGACACCTATATCACATTTTCTCCTCCCAAGGCTCAGATATAATTTTGGAAGATGAACATAAACACTGTAAGAACTAGAAGTGGTGGAGATTCAGGGAAACTGTATCGTCTGGTTATAACAGACGATACACATAGGAGCCCACAGCACTTGTGAGAGCATGCACAGACCCCTTCAAGGCTAAGCCACACAAAAACCCAGCATGGAGCAGGAAGGTAGGGAAAACTCTAGCCCAGGCTGGTGATTTATTGGCAGCTGGCAGCTGTAGGAAAGGGACCATAGGTTTTCTTGAAAGGTACAACACCAGATAAGTTGACCAGATCTTAAGAGATGGACCAAGATCATTTAGGGAACACAAATTAAAAGTGACAAGTCTTAAAAAAATAATAATAGCCAGGCGTGGTGACACACGCCTTTAATCCTAGCACTCCGGAGGCAGAGGAAGGCAGATCTTTGTGAGTTCAAGGCCAGCCTGGTCTACAGAGTGAGTTCCAGGACAGCTGAGGCTACAGGGAGAACTTGTCTCGAAAAGACCAAAAATAAATAAATAAATATGTAAATAAATAAATAAATAAATACTATAATAATCATATAAAACAGGACTTTTTTTTTTATCTTTTTGAGACAGGGTCTCCCTTTAGTCCCAGCTGGACTGGAGCTCACTTTGTAGAGCAGGTGGGCCTTGAACTCACAGAGATCCACCTGCCTCGGCCTCCCGAGTGCTAGGATTAAAGGCGTGTGCCACCACGCCAGGTATAAAACAGGAAATTGAGGTAAAAGGTAGGAATAGATGTGAGGGAGGGGGTCTGAATAGGATCAAAATACATTGTATGAAATTCTCAAAAAAAATCAATTATATATATATATATATATGGGTGTGTGTGTATTTTTTTTTTTAGAAAGGGTCTCCCAGATTGTATTGATTTGGAGTTGTTACTTCTTTCTTTTGGTTAACTGGGCTAGAGGTCTATCTCGTTTAATCTTTCAAAGAACCAACTTTTGGCTTCATTGATTTTTTGTATTGTTTTCCTTGCTTCTATTTCATTGATTTCTGCTCTGATTTTTGTTATTTCTTCCTGTCTGTTGCATTTAGGGTTCATCTGTTGTTGCCTCTCAAGTGCTTTTAGCTGCAGTGTTAGATCATTCACTTGTGCTCTTTCTGTTTTTCTAATGTAGGCACCCAGGGCTATAAACTTCCCTCTTAGGACTGCTTTTAAGGTATCCCATAGGTTTTGTTGTGTTGTATTGTCATTGTCATTCAGTTCCAGGAATGCTTTTATTTCTTTCTTTATCTCTTCCTTGACCCATTCATTATTCAAGAGTGTGTTGTTTAGTCTCCATGTGTTCTTGTAGGCAGGAGGGCTTGTCCTGGTGTTGATGTTGAGCTTCATTGCACTGTGGTCTGA
>VZQC01014834.1:2138567-2151255 GCA_009823505.1 Rhizomys pruinosus
CTATACCAGACTTCAAACTATACTACAGGGCTTATAGTCATAAAAACAGCCTGGTACTGGTAGAAAAAAGACCCTGTTTGACCAATGGAACAAAACCGAGATCCAAATCTGAGCACAAAAAATTTCAACCATCTCATATTAGACAAGTGGGGCTAAGAAAGCCACAATGGGAGAATAAAGAAGACATTATCTTCAACAAATGGTGTTTCTTAACTTGATCACCACTTGTATGAGAATGAAAATTTAAACTCCTACCTCTCGCCCCTTGTACAAAAGTCAACTCCAGGATGGATCAAAGACTCTCAACGTGAAACCCCACAAAACTCTTTGAAGGTGATAGAAGAAAAGTTTGGCAGCAGACTACAAGACATTAGGCGTAGGATAAAGACTTCCTAAATCAGACAGGCAGTCCTGCACAAGAATTAAGTCGACATATGACAAATGGGACTCATTAAAAACTCAAATGCTTTTGTACATCAAAAGAAAAAATAAAAAAAAAAAAAAAAAAAAAAAAAAAAAAAAAAAAAAAAAAAAACCTTCACTGCAGATACTCTGACAAAGCATTGATTTCCAGAATTGTTAAAACTAGTCAAAAAACATAAGAAAAAAGAAAACAATATGACCCACTCATTAGATGGAGCAAAGAACTGAACAGAGATTTCACAATTGAGGAATTAGATATGTCTGAGAAACACCTTAAGAAGTGTTCAACATCACCTAATCATTAAGGAAATGCAATATGAAAACCACTTTTAAGTTATCATCTTACTCCAATTAAGACTGGGTAGGATCAAGGAAAACAAATGATACCAATTGCTGAAGAGGTTGTGGGGAAAAAGGAAAACTCATCCAATGCTGATGGGAATGTAAACTTCATTACAGCCACTTTGGAAATCATTGTGGAGAACCCTTGAAGACTTGGAATGAACTTGCTAACCCGACCCAGCCATACCACCCCTGGGCATTGTACCCTCAAGACTCACCCACCACATGAGCATACATTTGCACAGGCCATGTTTATTTGCATGCTCTCTTCACAATAGCAAGGAGCTGAAACCAACCAAATGCCCCTCAAGTGATGAGTGGATAAGAGAAAATGTGGTACATCTATAGCAATGAAGATTTTTATGCAGCAGTAAAGAAAAGACGACATCACGAGCTTTTGCAGGAAAATGGCTGGAAGCTAGAGGTACATCATGCTGAGTTGAAGTAACACAGTTCCAGAAAAACAAAACTGATGAATGGCATCCTTCATCTGTGGATGCTAATACCAATTACCTAGTTGTAAGTATTTCTCGTGCACAGCCCCTTGAGCTTTGTCTAAGTAGTTGGGAGTGATGCATTTTTGGAAACAACAATGACAACAACAAGGAAAAGGACTGCATCAAAAGAACTATACTGAAACAGTGAACTTCTGTCAAATACAGTCTAACTTCCTCATGGAGAATAAATATTGAGAAAGACTGGGTAAAGAAAGATAAAGCATGTTTGGCAGAAATGCATGAGCTCTGCTGTGGTGGGGGAATGGGGAAACACGGGGTCTTAGATTTTTTTAAAAATAATAATAAATTAAATTTTAAAAAAAAAAAAAAAAAAAAGGGTCTCCCTATTAACCCCATCTTGGATCTGGAACTCCACTCTGTAGACCTGGCTGGTCCTGAACTCACAGAGATTCCGCTTGCTCTGCCTCCCAAGCACTGTATGGATTAAAGGCATGTGCCCCATTTAACCTGGCATAAATAATATCTTTTAAAAGAAAAAAAAAGACAGCTGGGTGTTCTGGCCCATGTCCTTAATCACAGCACTCTGGAGCCAGAGACAAGTGGATTCTCTTTGAGTTCAAGGCCAGCTTGGTCTACATAGTGAGTTCCAGGGCAGCCGGCTACAGGGAGACCCTGTCTCCAAAACCAAGTATACACACACACACACACACACACACACACACACACACACACACAAAGCATCCAAACTTTGATCAATAGTCTTAATATACAAGGAAGAATGTATGAAATCCAGTGGAGGGTAACAGAGTGGATGTAGTTGACAGAGGGAGTCTAAATATGATCAAGATGTATTTGTATGAATTTTGCAGAAATTCAATAAATTTTAAAAATTAAAACAAAACAAAAACAGAATTAGCATGTGATAGAAGAGGCAATATATGTTATAAAAATATGACTTCCTGGGGCTGGAGAGATGGCCTAGCGGTTAAGAGCGCCGACCACTCTTACAGAGGACCCGACTTCGATCCCCAGCACCCACATGGCGGCCGAGAACGGTCTGAAACTCCAATTCCTGGAGAACTCCAGTTCCAGGGGAATCCGACACCCTCTTCTGACCTCCGCGGCATTGCACGACACGGGTGCACAAACTTGCATGCAGACAGTACATTGATACACATACAGAAATAAATAAATGCCGGGCGTGGTGGCGCACGCCTTTAAAATATATATATATATATATATATATGTATGACTTCCTTCTCAACCTTTCTCTCTCTCTGTCTCTCTCTCTCTCTCTCTTTCTGTCTCCCCCCCATCTGTTTCTCTTTATTTCTCTGCAGAGAGATAGATGATAGGTAGAAGATAGAAGGTAGAAGATGGATAATAGATATAGATAGATAGATATAAATAGATATTATGATAGATTAGATAGAGGCAGTTTGATATAAGTATATATATATACATATATATATATATACATATATATATATATATATATGCATTAGGTATGTATTTGTGTATTTCCTCTCTATTTCATATTGTGAGAAGCCTTACATAGAGATCCACATGGCAAAGAAATTAATGCTTTCGGCCCCAAACCAGGACTGATGGCCTACCAACAAAGCACATGAGTGGGCTTAGAGCTACATTGTCCAGGCTGTTACACCTTGATATAGTTGCAACCCTGAAAAACACCTTGTCTGCAGTCCAGTGAGAAACTCTAAGACAAAATTCCCTAGATAAACTGCTGTTAGATTCCTAACCTAAGAATTCGAGCTCATAGCAGCTGTTTGCTTTTTTTTTAATTAATTATTTATTTTTTTATGTGTATGAATGTTCTGTCTGCATGTAGATTTGTGCACCCGTGTCAGGCAATGCCATGGAGGTCAGAAGAGGGTGTCAGATTTCCCTGGAACTGGAGTTAGATGGTTCTTAGCCGCCATGTGGGTGCTGGAGATCGAACCCTGGTCCTCTGCAAGAGCGGTCAGCGCTCTTAACCACTAGGCCATCTCTCCAGCCCAGCTGTTTGCTGTTTTAATGCACTATGCCTTAGGATAATATTTTTATGCAGCAATAGTCAGAATGGGTGTAATCCAGAAAATAAATAACAGCAAATGCTGGTGAGGTCCTGGGGAACCTGAAACCCTTATTCACTGTTAGGAGTGTAAACTGATGCAGCTACTATGGAAATCTGTGTGTGTGGTGGGGGAGGGGTTCTCAAGAAACTAAAAATATATCTGGTATATGACACAGCTGCATCACTTTTGGGGAAAAAAATCCCAAAGACTATATCCTACTACAGACATAATTGCACATCCATATTCTTTATTCACAACAATTTGATGTTGGGATACTGTTCTACAATTGCTTCTTCACTTTGCTTTTTTAAAATAGGCTGTAGTATAGGCCACACTCCTCCTGAATTGAGTGTTGGCATGAGGTCATAGTTAAATTAAACTCTCCTTTAAAACTCCACTCCGTTAAGTGAGTGGTCTCTCCACTGCAACTTTACAACAATTTGAGGAGGACCCCTGGACCCTAACATTTTAGCGGCTCATCCAGGATTCCCCAAAGACCACTGGAGGGACTAGAGACATATCATTTGGCAGGTCATGTCTTTTGGCAACTACCTAAGGAAAACTCACACTGTGACTATGGAAATTTCCTGGAAAGCATATCCTGAGTCCAGACATCATGGCCATATGAACAAACTAAGAAGTCCAATAATGGATGCTTTGGAACCCCTTGTTGAGAAATTCTAATGGACTTTTAACTTGGACATTTAATTCACTCTGTCCATCTCCTCATTCCCTGCCTAGAAAATGTACCTAGGTACTCTCACCTTCACAGGCACTGGTCAAGGATTTTTTTCTCTCTGTCACTATACTCTTGGGGGTCTTTTAGATAGAGCCACCGAGCAGGGGTACCCCAGTCACCATCCCATACACCCCTTTTCAGCATGGAAGAAGTCAGTGGTGGGTACGCCGATTCCCTCTTGGCAATTAGGGTGACTTCCTCAGATAAAAGTAGGACCTAAAAACTGGCTAGACAGTTTAGGGTCAAGACACACCCCCCCCCCAAAGAGCTAGTTTCTTTCTCAGCTTAGAGCTGAAGACATCCTGGATCTGCCAGTAAACTTATCCTTCTGGTTGCTCTGACTTGTGGCCCATGCATCCTTAACTCACTTGTCAGATTTATTAACCAGTGGGTAAATTCCATTAAAATCATGGTGCTAAGAACCCAATACAAACCTCCTAGCGGAGATCATTCCATCTTGGAAAGACCAACTGTGGTTGACTCTTAACTTCCTTCAAGGATTTTGAAGGCCACACGATGAGAGGGGGAAATGAAATAGAGGATTATTGGATGAAGGCCACACAATGAGAGGGGGAAATGAAATAGAGGATTATTGAGATGGAGGATTATAAAAACATAGGGATAGTGTTCTCAGATGCCATCGAGCCATGTTTCCTTAGTCATTCTAGGAAGGATTGGTTTGCTTGATTCACATGTTTCCCCTTGATTAGTAACTTTAACTGTGGCGTTAAAGTCTGATTGGCTGGTGTACTTGATTGGTAACTTTGTGATGCTAAACTCTGATTGGCTGTTGTACTTATAAATTACCCTGTAACCCGCACCTCAGGGCCACATTCCTCCGGAATTGAGTGTTAGCCTGGAGTCATAATTAAACCCTCCTTTAAAACTCAAAAAAAAAAAGAAGAATGAGGAATGAGTAGAGAAGAGAGAGAGAAGCACATGTGCTGCGGGCTGTGAGCCATCAGACAACAATGGTGGAGAATTACACAGAATTAACTTAAATCAGAACTCAGAACTTTGAGAAATAAATCAAGAACATTAAGAAGTAAAAAAAAAGTTAAATATCTTTTAGTAATTTTTAATTTTGACAAGTTTTACGTTTTTCCATGATAATTAAGCAAGCCTCTTTTACTCTTATTTCTTTCATCTTAACAGCTTCAGATAAGAAACACTTGAAAGTTATATGAGAAACACTTTTTGGTTTTCATTCATATTTTNAAAAAAAAAAAAAAAAAAAAAAAAAAAGGCTATAGTATAGTGGCATAATGCTGTCAGGCCCAGATTTGTGCCAGTGTTTTACAGATGAGAGAGAGAGAGAGAGAGAGAGAGAGAGAGAGAGAGAGAGAGAGAGGAGAAGAAAAGAAAAAGGAAAATAAAAGAATAAAAGAATAAGAGCACTAGTGGAATCTGCCTCAGTCAAACCGCTGGTAGTATTTAGACTCTGAGGATTCTCAATGGAAGCCCATGAGAACCTAAGGACAAGCTTACTGGAAATGGGAGGAGAAAATATCCTTATTGTGTAACCATGGAGTGTGTCACTAAATGTAATGTGAGGGTTACAAACCATGCCTCATAATCTGGATGATCTACCTAAGGAGATTTTGACCCAGGCTGCTGAAAAACTTATTTATAGTAATAAAACACAAGAAAAGCATGGTTCTGTAAAGAAAGTGCTATTGGATAACCAACTTTTTCAAGTTTTGAAGATTCCCACCTTTTTCTGATGGCAGACAATAACAAACACTAAAACTGAAAAGTGACCCTGCCAAAGTAAACCCAGGACATTCTCATTCCCAAGAAAGGATGGTTTGAATATGAGGTTGAGGTATACCTCATATTCAAGTGTAAATCATTCAAGAACTCAGGCAAACAACCAGTGACACCTCAGAGTCTCCTCTAGTCAAAGGAAACTCGAGGTTTTAAGAGAGAGGCTCTCATATCCTTCAAATCAAACAACTCTGCAGAGATTAACAGGGTTGTCACTCAATGGATGCCCAGTAAACAAATGACCTGATCTTGAAGAGCTTTTTTGTCTAATGGAGTAAATACAAAAAGATTCATGGGGAACCAACAGTATTTTTAAGAGAATTAGTATAAGTGCAGAAATGTTAACACCATAGACTCTGAGAGACAATGATAGCACAAAGGGAAAAGATGTTGTAGGACCCCAAAATCTGTCATCAGATGTCCTGCTCCCTTTCTGTTGCCGGGTTAAAAAAAAACTCTAACCAAAATTAACTTAAAGGAGGAAACAGTTTATTTCATTTTCAGCTTACAATCTACCATTGGGAGAAGTCAGGGCAAGAACCTGAAGCAGAAACCATAGAGGCATGCTGCCTGTTGGCTCTCACACAGGCTCACACTTAGATAACTGTCTCGTACAGCCCAGCACCGATTGCCCAGGGAATGGTGCCACTGACAGATGGAGACTAATTCCACACCTGGTCACACACAGAAAATAAGTGTCTAGGAGAGTCCCAGCCCTAACTGACATAACTACGATTAAACCTCTACATCTAAGGTTCAGGAGACACAGTGTGAGAAGGTGTAAAGAGGATAACAATGCATCTCTCAATTCTCACCAGTGAAGTGCTCCTTATGCAACAGAGGGCAGTGGACACAGGAGACCAGAACTGGCCAAGGCGTAGAGAATAATGGACTGTAGAGTGCATGTCCCTGGATAGGACTTCTAGACCAAAACTCACCTGCCCAGGGTTCAGGAGCATTGCACAAAAGGGCTCAGAAAGAGTGTACGAGCCAGGGATTGTACATGACCATAACAAAACAGAGTCTCCCAGGTGTCTAGGAACTTGCTGATATGGACTTAGAACAATGGTGACAGCATGCAGCCCCACACAAACTCAATCAGACAAAAACTCAGAATAAAGCTGGGGGAAGTAAGCAGGGGCTCCAAACTTAGCTGAGAAAATATTGGCATCCAATCACTGCTGGGTGTGGGAAAGTTGGTCTTCGTTAAAGGAATGATGCTCAACAGGCTAAACAGGCGCCAATGGATGAACTCATACTGAGGGATATCTTGGTATACAAACTTGACTTGATAGGCCTTACCGTATATAACAGAATACAGGAAATCTGGAGGGTGTTCTATAAGGGATGCAGATAGAAAGGCCTTAACATACACGGCAGAATGCTATCTGGAGAGTGTGCTACAGGGGTTGCAGATAGGAGAGGGGACCTAAATATGATTAAGATATATTGTATGGAGAGATGCCTCAGTAGTTAATTGCACTAGCTCATGCAGAGGACCCAGGTTCAATTCCTATCATCCACATGGTGGCTAACAACCATCCAGAACTCCAGTTCCAGGGGATCCAATACCCACTTCTGACCTCCACAGGCATTGCATGGCCTTTTACTTGCATACATGCAGGTAATACACTCATACACATAAAAGAGAGAATAATAAATAAAAATTTTTTAAAAGATGTATGAAATTCACAGAAATTCAATTGAAAACATACATATAAAAAGACACCTATATCAAACTTCTGCCTCCCCAGGCTCAGGAATCACTGCAGAAGAGAAGGCAGAAAGATTGTAAGAGCCAAAGATGGTACCTAACCACCGGAAAATACTTTTTCAGAAAGCTGGTCAGTTACTAATGTGAACTCACAGCAGTGCTGACAGAATCCACAAGTCCCATGCAACCTCGAACCAGACAAAAAGCCTAGCATAAACATGAGGAAGTGGTTAAGAAATCCTAAGCTGGGGCTGGAGAGATGCCCTAGCGGTTAAGAGCTCCCACCGCTCTTACAGAGGACCTGGGTTCGATCCCCAGCACCCACATGGAGGCCGAGAACCGTCTGAAACTCCAATTCCAGGAGAACTCCAGTTCCAGGGGAATCCGACACCCTCTTCTGACCTCCGCGGCATTGCATGACACAGGTGCATAAACTTGCATGCAGACAGTACATTCATACACATACATAAATAAATAAAATTAATTTTAAAAATTAAAAAAAAAAAAAAAGAAATCCTAAGCTTACCTGAGGAACTATTGGCAATTGATGGCTGCTGGGAGGGGGAAAGTCAGTATCTTTCAAAGATGAGGTTATAGGAAGCTTAACAAGGCTCCAGTAAATGGACTCACATTGAAGGACATTCAGGGACACATATGTCTGATCTTGAATATAGTCCTTATTAGACACATAATAAGAATACAATAGACAAGGCAGGGGCAATAAAGAAAGGTGCAGTTATGGGAAGGAATCTAACTACTATCAAAATATATTGTATGAAAATTACAAAATTCAATAATTATTTTGCTTTTTATTTTATTTTATGTGTAAGAGTGTTATGCCTGCATGTGAGTGCACTCATGTCCTTCAATGCCTGGAGAGGACAGAAGAGGGCATTTGATCCTCTAAAACTGGGATTACAGATGTTTGTTAGCTGCTATGTGGGTTCTGGGAATTGAACCTGGGTCTTCTGCAAGAACAGCCAGTTCTCCTGACTGCTGAGCCATCTCTCCAACCCCCTTCAATAATTATTTTTTAAATAGCAAAACTTGGTGAAAGTAAAGATGTCCCCTTTTTAATGATATTTGCCATCCTTCTCCTTGGTAACAAAGCATGGTGTGCTGATTAGTGTTTGTCAACTTCACACAAACTAAAGACACCCGAGGAAGCACCTCCCTGAGACTGACCTGGTGCCATGATGCATGTTCTTAATTGCTAATTGATGCAGGAGGGCCCAGCTCACTGTGGGCTGTGCCACCCCTCAGTAGCTTTCCCAAGCCAGGGGAAGTGAGCCAGAAAGCAGCATTCCTCTGCTGTCTCTGCTTCATTTACTGCCCCCAGATTTCTGCCTTCATTTCCTGTCTGACTCCCCTCAGTGAAATACTGTGTTACCTAGAACTGTGAGATGAAATAAACCCTTTCCTGCTTAAGTTGCTTTAAGCAGTGTTTTATCACAACAGAAAAGTAATTAATACATACACTAAGGGGGTATGTGCAGGGATGACTACTAAAATATTGTCATTATGCCAAACAAGCAATGCAGATATTATCAGAAGAATGGGTAACTAAAACATGCAGCAGGCCTTTGATAGAAGATTATAGGATGTAACAGTCAGGGGGTAGAGATCTATAAGCACCAATATTATTAAATATGTTAATATGGTTGAGTAAATGAATAAAGACAAAATGAATTCTTTAGTACAATACCAACTGCGTAAATTAAAAGACACATTTTCCAGATAGAGCTTTGTTTTGCAGAGAATGGATATTAAATGTTCTGTAGCAGGCCTATTAATGGTAGTGAAATGGAGCTGCAAGTTTAGTTCAGTGGTTAAGTATATTCCTAGAATGTGCAAGGAACATTGGTGTAATAGCCAACAGTACAAAAGAAAAAAAACCAAAGAATTAAATATGAAGAATGGAAATGAAGAGGGGAAAAAACGAACCAAGCTGTTATATCATCACTTGAATTTGTAATGGCTAAAATCCATGAAAGAAGAAAAAGAAAGAAAGAAAGAAAGAAAGAAAGAAAGAAAGAAAGAAAGAAAGAAAGAAAGAAAGAAAGAGAGAGAGAGAGAGAGAGAGAGAGAGAGAGAAAGAAGGAAGGAAGGAAGGAAGGAAGGAAGGAAGGAAGGAAGGAAGGAAGGAAGGAAGGAGAATAGAGAAAGGAAGACACACTAACAAAAGACTAGAGTAGTGTGCAGGAATGAGTGAGGAAGAAGAAAAAGAATTACAAAAGCAAATTAACTAAGGAGGGTATGGTACTTTTAATGAAAGAACTTGGGAGCCAAGGGAAACCCATCAGTAACCATAGATTCTAGAAAAACTCTCCCTGTTTGACGCTGCTTGCTGGTTCTTTTTAGCCTTTGAGATCTTCTATGACATGAGAAACATGTCAAGAACTACAAGTATCTTAACCTGAAGAAAAGATCCAGCATGGGTGGAGTGGAATAATAAGGTCAGGATCTGGGGTGCTGTTCTAAAAGGGACGAGCTACTCACCTTTTAGGTTCAATCAAGTCTCCAGTGTTAGGAATGCTTTGAGCCTCCTTGGGGAAATTGAGTAATAAAAATTGAGTCGCTGATATCTGGATCCCTTTCCAGAGCATCAAATTCTCTTTGAAAACAAGTCTGAGGGCATTTTAAAAGCTACTAATTAAATAAAATTCATGTCATGTTCTGAAATTGTGTTTCATTAGTGCAGTCAAACTGCTGCTATTACCCCCAGTTATGTCTTAATAACAGTATAAAAGCATTAGGGTGACTTGCTTGGGCACCCAGTGGTCCGACAAGCCTCTTTGTTGCCCATATTAATTATGAAGCCATCCTTGAAAGGGCAGCGTGGTAAGATTGGCTGAAGATGAATAGAAATATGCAGCTATGTTCTTCCATTTCTGTCAGTCCATTCTCTGCTGAACCCTGGATGGTACTTGGGTAAATGATATTCAAGAGTCTCCACTTCTAATATCCTTAATGAGACCATTAAAACCAGGGCTGGAGAAACTGTACATGCTACAGAAAGCAGGCCAGGAGAAATGGCTCATGCCCAATGAAAAATCAAATACGCATTGCTTACCCAGCCAGGTGTACGGAAGAAATTCAGTATCCATCTGGACACTTAAATCTTAAAATAATATGGAGAGGGAAATTCATAGAATTGAAGAGGAGAGCAACAGATGCTAGATTGGGGAGAGAAAGTAGGGTAAGACTCTCTGTACTAGCCTATGAATAATAAAAATATGACTGCACTAGAACATGGCAGACTAAGGCAGACAGCCTCCAGGGCCGCATTTGCACATGTGCTAATTGTGCTGGGTTTTATTGTTCATGAAACATTTCCATTTCTGCACGTCGGAAAATCTAAGGATTTGTACATTGGCCTTATTTAGACTGCCCTTTTATGTATCTAAAGGGACAGATCCTTCCCCACATTTTAGAGGAAAGCGCAGCGCATCAAGATCAGCAAGGAGGACACTGAAAGTTTTTCTAAGTAGAGGGAAGGCACGCATTTGCACACCGCATAATAAGCCACATTCATCTAACTTCTATTCTTCAAAGTAAAAGCCAGCCATTGCAAAAAAGCAATCCCCTTGATTGAAGAGATGGCTACATCATTCTAATTCATCTCTTCATCCAAAACACACAGAGCTTTCAAGAGAGTGCTGGGAGTGATTTCTTTCTTAGTTTTAGAGATGGGAATTCAGGCTGTAGCCCGTTCTGCTGAGTAAATCCAAAGAACTCCAATAACAATAAGTACAGAGAGTATAACTGTCCTTTAGAAATACCAAAGTCAGCAGGGCATGGTGGCACGCATCTGTAATCTCAGCACTTTCGAGGTGACAGAAAGAGGATCAAGAGTTCAGTGTCATCCTCGGCCACATAATGAGGCCAGTCTGGGCTACCAGAAATGCTATCTCAAAAGACAACACAAAAGTCAGAGTACTTTGTTGCCTGGTTGAAAAGCATAGATTTTTCTCTTACCTAGAAAAAATTCCAATTTTTTAACCATCTCTGTTAAGGAGAGGCTAAGCGTCCTCAGAACAAATGGAGTGGATAAGGATGGGAGCATTCAGCCCCAGAAACCCAAGGAAAGAGGTCAGTGAAGGATACGCCATGTCCTGAGACAGATGGCAAACTTTCCTCGCTGCCAGACAAGGTAGACGTCACAAAAACTCTCCAGTGAATTCTCAGCCTCAGAGTTTACAGGGGAGAGGGGATTGCCAGATGCTTTAACAATACGCATTCCCTGTGGGTGGCAGGGACAAAATACTTAAAGAGTCAGAATCAGACCACCAGATGTGATTAAGAAATTTATCATGAGCAGATGGATGTGCCAGTGATGGCAAAGGACGAGAAAACACGTTTTCACAGACACAAGGGAAATTCCACCAGGTTCAGATGCTTTGATCCTATACAAACTACCCTAAGAAGCAGCCAAGAGCACAAGATAATGGGCTCTGTGGTCCCTGAGCCTAAATTACTTGAATTGTTCATCTGCAACTTACTTAATTGATGGTAACCCCATCTTTCTCTTCTGTATGTAGATTAGGGATGTTGATATCCTTTTCAGACAGCCATGATAATTTAGAAACAACTGGGGTCTGGGGTGCAAAATGTCATCTCAATGCATTGTCCTGAAATTATTATTGTTATTATTATTATTGCTATTATTACCACCTTAAGTATTCAAGTCTTGATGTTTCTATAAAATCCGTTGTTGTTGTTGTTGTTGTTATTGCTATTATTACCACCTTAAGTATTCAAGTCTTGATGTTTCCATAAAATCCAAAACAAAGTGTTCAGTGATCACTGCTTGGGTTCATAATGCATTTTTTTTTAATTTAATTTTTATTGATGGTTTGTGCATTTTATACATCATTTTCCAATTCAGATCAGGCATATTTCCCTTTCCCTTCCCCCCCACCCCCACCCCATCCCAGATCATGTATTCTGCCATAACTGTCCTGCATCTTTCAGGTTTTTTTTTTTTTTCATTTTTTAGCTATAAGTGATAATCCATGAGTATAAGCATCCTTCGTGCAAAACCAATCTATAGACTGTTGTGCCCAAACCCCCACAGTCCCACCATTCAGTGGAGGTTGACAGGTTGTTTGTTCAATCAAGTTGATCAAATGAGTGTCCAGACTACATCGCTGTAGTTTCACCGTTC
>VZQC01014834.1:2157353-2186041 GCA_009823505.1 Rhizomys pruinosus
TTATTCATCTATTATTCTGTTGAAAGATCTGACAATACTATCTCTTGAGATTCTTCTCCTTCCTCTATCCTATGATACGGACGTGTTTGACCCTCATAGGTCCCATATTTCCTGGTTGTTCCACGTTTGTGTATTTTAAATTTTTCATAGTCTTTATTTGAGCTTTTTAATGGCTCTGTGTTATTCTTCCAATCTGCATATTCTTGTTCTGCTTCCTCCATTTCTACTTCTGAGGCTTTTTCCTTTCCTTGCTTCTTGATTGAATGTGTTTCTAATCCTTTTCATTTCATCCCTGTGTTTTTTTTTTAGTATTTCCCATTTTCCTTTTTGAGCTCCTCAATCTCTTCTTGGTGCTTACTTCAACTTCTTCTTGGGGCTCCTTACTTCGTTGGTTGCTTCCTTTTTCAGTGCTTCTACTTCCTTTCGGAGTTTGTTTTTGTCTCCCTCTAGTTCTTTCTGGGAGTTTTGTTGTCTGTCCCTTGAGTTTCTTTTTCTGAAGTTTTCGAAGTATCCCTTAGGGTTTTCCTTTTTATTTTTCATTCTCTGCTCTTTTTCTCTGAATTCTTTATTTTTTCTCCCTCTAGTTCTTTCCGAGGTTGTCAATCTGTTCCTTTAGTTCTTTCTGATGTTGTCATTGTACCCTCTAGGTCCTTTTTGAGTTTTTCATTCTCTCTTTTAGTTCTCTGAATTCCCTCTGTGATTTCTTAATTTCTCTGCATAGGTCTGCCATTATTCCTCTAAGATCTGTTCCTTGTTCACCTCCCAAGGTTCCCATTTTAGCTGTCTCCTACAGGTTTTGTAGACTTGATGCAGGATTATCCTGTGTCTTGCCCATGTTGTCCCTTCGTCTGTCCCTGGCATGTTGGGCTTTCCTTTTTGTGGTTTAGATCACAAAAAGCAGACGGTTTTGCTTTCCTCCTTCATATAACTTTTTTGTTGTTGTTGGTGTTCCCCTTCCTCCTCCTTGTTTATGGAGTATAGAATTGTCTACTTTTCAATTTGTTGCTATATTAGATATGGAAGCCAAAGCACTCTTCTCTTCCTGTCTGAAGGTTCTCCAAAAAAAAAAAAAAGCGGGGTGGGGGGGGGGGGGTGGGGGTTATGCCTGATCTACCCGCCCCCGGCAGCCTGCTCAAAGGCGGCAGCGCCCTGGCCGCCGGACTCTCCGGACCTCTGGCCCAGGCCGGCCCGCCCTCAAGGCCCCAGCTCGCCAGCTACTCGCCCAGGTGGATCCTGGGTATCCTGGCTCATAAGGCGCACCGCCCTGGCCCGCTGACTCTCCGGACCGCTCTGGCCCAGCGCCCGGGTCCCGCCCTCAAGGCCCCAGCGTCCCAAGCCTACTCGCCCATGTGGCTTCTGGGTATCCTGCTCAAAGGCGCACCGGCCCTGGCCGCCGGACTCTCCGGACCCTCTGGCCCACGGCCCGGGTCCCGCCCTCAAGGCCCCAGCTCCCAAGCTACTCGCCCAGGTGGCTTCGGTAGTCCTGCTCAAAGGCGCAGCCGCCCTGGCCGCTGGACTCTCCGGACCCTCTGGCCCAGCGCCCGGGTCCCGCCCTCAAGGCCCCAGCTCCCAAGCTACTCGCCCAGGTGGCTTCTGGGTATCCTGCCCAAAGGCGCAGCCGCCCTGGCCGCTGGACTCTCCGGACCCTCTGGCCCAGCGCCCGGGTCCCGCCCTCAAGGCCCCAGCTCCCAAGCTACTCGCCCAGGTGGCTTCTGGGTATCCTGCTCCATAATGCATTTTTAAAATTGTTTTACTGTATATGAGTGGTTTGCCTGTATGTATTTAAATACACCTGTGTTGGTGTGTGGAGGCCAGAAGACTACATTGGATCCCCAGGAACTGGAGTCATCAACAGCTGTTAGTTGCCCTGTGGGTGCTAGGAACTGAACCCAGGTCCTCTGCAAGAGCAGTCAGTGCTCTTAACTGCTGTGCCATCTTTCATAATATTTTCAGAAAACTATTTATGCTAGGTATTGTACAAGTAGTATTTGAGAGGACCTTAATAAAAATTTTTCAAAAAAACATACTAAAGGAAAAGAAAATCAAAGGACTATCCAGTGAAGAGAAATGAATTGTGAATATTACTGATATGCCCCAAATTTCCAAGTTAACCTATGGGTCTAGTGAATCACCACAAAATAAATAGCACAGGAAGTCCATCTAAGAAGCAGTTCTCTCAATGTGTACATGTGTGATTTGTGTGATGGAGGCTACGTACTGCTTGAGCTTTCGCAAGGCTGAGTCAGTGAAACACTAAAAATGATCCAATAGAGCAAAAAAAAAATGAATAAAATAATAAAGCTGGAAAGCACAAAGTAAATGCTATAAGAACATTAAAAATGCTCCTTGAATGGAAGGAATACATTCCTTACAGTAGAGTCTCCCTAGTCCAGTTGCCTTGAGGGTGGAACCATCTTCTTCTGCATATGCTTGTTTTGTCTCAAACAATTCTAGCTACTTTTATTTTCATATCACTTGTGAGGAAATGCTCACAGTCATGGAAGACAGTGTAAGCGGAGGCTCAGCCCTCCTTGGAGTAATTGCTCCAAAGTGGCAGATTCAGGTGTGACACTGGGACTTGTGATGGAATGCCTCACCCTCTCTCATTGTCCCATAGTGTCTACCACCGGAGACCCAGTAGAATCTCTTTGCTTTTAAGAACTGCAAGAATAGTTTTCCTATTTGAGAGTTGCTGTTCTTTCTGGGGAAAGAATTAATGATCTCTTTCCCCAGTAAAATTCCTTCCAGCTTTTGGTTTATCTACATTCTTCTTCTCTGAACCTGAGCTACTGGTTGACCTACTTTGGGAGCTGAAGAAAAGGCCCCAATAAGAGAGGAAGGAGTGAGCACTGAAATGTCATCAGTACTTCTGGGTTTTAATGAGGCAGATATAAATCCAAAATTTCCAGGATGATGACAACATCACACCACATTGCCTAGGGGCTTATGAAACATGGAGACTGATTGACAGTGTTGTCAAAAACAAACTTAAAATAGAAAGCACATACCTATATGTCAATAACAGTTTCGAAATAGGCTGGATCTCACCACACAGCCCAAGCTGGTGATACAGCTTGACCCATATGAATTCTTCCGAAATATCTCAGAGAACTAAATAACTACATATAACATGGTATTTTCTGAGATTGTCTGTCCCTGATGTCTGGCCTTCATATTTGCCTGGCTTCAAATCAAGCCTCTGCTATTTCTGGCTTCATTGTTCCCTAACTTCTTCATCTATGAAATGATGATGATACAATCTAACCTATAGAATATTTTAGTAATAAATAAAATAATTAAATTATATTGCATATACATAAATATATATACATATATATGCTTACCACTAAGTGTTAACTATTAGCTTCTCTCATGATTGTCCTTTATCCAGATTTTCCAAGTCCAAACCCCTGAAGCTTACCTTTCTTCTCAGTTTAATTACATCAAGCCTCATCTATCTAATCAAGCAAATCCCAGGTTCCAAAAGCAAACTTGGTAATGGGCACCACTGTCCTTTACCATCAAAATCATACCATTGCTGCGGTTCTTTTCTAACCTTTGGCACCAGCTCTGTTTTCTAAGCATGCTCTAATAGTGTATTCTAAATAGAGTGGATTAGATGACAAAGATTTATTCACTCACAATTCTGGAGCCTCAGAGTCTAAAGTCAAGGTGTCAGCAAACCCATGTAACTTCTAAGACTGGGGGCAGAACCCTTCCTGTCCCCTTCCTAGCTCATCATCCTGGCAACTGGCCCGTATTTGTGACTTAATAGCAGCACCACTCCATTGTCCTCCTCTGTCTCACAGAATCCTCCCTGTGTGCACCTGTCTTCATGTAGCATTTTTCCATTCTTATATAAAATGCTAGTCATATTGAATTATGGCACATCTTCATGATCTTAATTATCTCTGCAAAGAGCCTTCCAAATAAGGTCTCATGCACAGATTGAAAGCTCATAAGACTTAAGCTTTTCAATTCAATTTTTTTGTCTTTTCAAAACAGGGTCTCCCTACATCCCCAGATGTCCTGGAACTCACTCTGTAGACCAGGCTGGCCTTGAACTCACAAAGATCCGCTTGCCTCTGCCTCCTGAGTGCTAGGATCATGCCCGGCTCAATTCAATTTTTTGTTTATTCAAGGTTTCAGTTTTGTTCATGAAATTAGCATTTTCCTTATTCAGGCAACATGATTTTAAACAAGATAGACATAGTCCCAACCCTCATGAAAACACCTGTCCATGGAAGGAGATAGATATTAAAGAAATAACTAAACAGATAAGTAGCCAACAGCAGTGATATCGGGTTCCAGAGCGTAGTTTGAATGCATATAGCAAGGAACCCTCACCTGGTCCTCAGAGAAGGAAGGGTTCTTTCAGAACTGCAAATGAGCAGAAGGTCTCCTGGGTGACAGGGTTGTGTGGAGCTAAGCACTAATTCAGGAATGAGGACCAGTATGACATACTTCTTAAGAATAGAATTAGGTACCTGGGAGAAAAGTCAGAGCTAAGGCCCAGTGGTCTAAGACCAGCTTACCATAGGTTGGATCCCTAGTACCAAGGAACAAAACTGAACCAAGACAAGCAAGTCAATGTGGCTGGAACAGAGAGAGCAAAGAAGCAAGGCACAAAAAATAGCCAAAACAGCTGTAAGGAACTTGATCCTAAAGAGCAAGGCATCCATGATAGAAAAGACTATTGTCAGTCAAAAATCCTGCTGAATGATGTCATTCATAAATTTGCATAATGTCAGAACGCCATGTAGAAATACCTCTGAGTCTCTCTCAGATCTGATCTGCTTCGCTTTTCTATTTATTTGCAATCAGCATCATGGCTGGTATCTTCCTGGTCTCTGTACCTTGTCTTTATTTTCTCTCCATCCATGTTCATCCTTGTTAATCAAATTCCAACCTCTAGGACACTGTCTAGACCTCACTGAAAACAGGCAAGCTCACGTGATTCAAATGTCTTTAACTTTCCATGCCACTGACCTTACTGAGAACAACTCTATTGAGAACTACTCTAAGTGAAACTGGGGAAAAGGCACTACATATTCTGAAAGTGCATGTTATATGTAAACATGCACTATAACACACACACAGCCATTCCTATTAATCTGTAGCTTTCATAACTTTTGGGCCAACTTTATCAATCTGAACATATACAGATTGATTTCCTGTTATTATTCCACAACAATTTACATATCATTTACATTTCGCAAAATATTGTAAGTAATGTAGGATTGATAGACATACAGTAAAGAATGGGTATAGGTAATATTCAAATAATACTACAGCTTTATATACTTATAGATTTGAAGGTGACTCTACCAAGATCATACAGAGAGAGAGAGAGAGAGAGAGAGAGAGAGAGAGAGAGAGAATAAATTAGCCCTAGCCCTATAGCAGAGAGTAATTCAAAAATTTTTAAAATTAGAGAAATCATGTTAAAGTCCCGTGATTGAATAAGACAAACTCTATTCACCTGTTTAAAAGGTAGAACCATCCCTGTAAACCAAAGAGAACTGATTTTTAAAGGCTTTTCCAAATGGGCAACACTTTCTATGTACAAATACTCATTTTGTGAAGCCCCATGTTCATCTTTATTGTCACGGAGACCTAACAAGGCAAAATCTATTTCACTTGCAATTGTCAAACTAAAGAAAGAGAAACTGACATGATTTATCCAAACATTTCCTCCATTCTCAGATTCATTAAATATTTCAAGTACAGTGGGATCATATTAAATTCTAGACTCTAAAGGGAAAAAAAATTTAGTACTTCATTCTACTCTGTAGCCTAATACACATTATTTCTTGCTTAATCAGGAATCATAAATACTGGGGATTTAGTTTGAGTTTGAGACCACCCAATCCCTCCAAGATTAATGCCTCCTGGCATTAAGCAGTGAATATTAAATTAGGGGAAATGCCAATCTTGTAGCTTTACTAAATGTAATTTATAGTTTAACCATCATATTAAATCCTTTAATTGAAATCTGTAAAACAAACGGTGCTGTTAGTAATTCCTTTATCAGCTTCCAGCTCTCTGCCTACTTAACATCAGCCTCTAACCCAAGGGAAATATGGTCCCCTGGGTGCAATCCTTGGACTTGGGAAGATGTCATTGAATCTTCACATTGCCTAACCTTCGTGTTCACTATTCCTGCAAGATAACACATTTCCACTTATCATACAAATGTGCTCATTTCCTTTTGGTGGTATAAATGCATTTTAACAGAGGCTTTGCAGCTTAACATTATCTGTACTTCCGGTTTATGCTGTAATTATGTATCAGAAAGATCAATAGCTTAAACAGAACGAGGAACAGAAAAAGAGCCAAAATGGCCACTGAAGTCAAAATCCAAGTGAAAAACAATAGCAAATGTACGAAATAAGAGAGAAAGAGTCCCAGGATAATGAGAACAGGCTAGAGTTTGCGTGTCGTTGTCATTGTCTCCTTCAAAGACAGCTGTCTCTTTTCTATGTTTAGTGCTTTACAAATAAGAGGACACTGTGATTTCTCTGCTACTGTATGTCTATTTATTTGACAATCTGTCTTTACCTAGAATAGTAAAAAATTATACAGGACTCGAGTCCTACCTGGACGCTTAAAGTTCATCATGTCCTCTGGTCTCCCTAGACTGGGACCCAGGAATATCTGTTGGTTCTGAGGATCAGAGGGAGAGAAGTATGTGAAGCCTACCTAGGAGATAACAAAAAGGACCTCGGATAAACCCACTTAAATTCACTGACTTGAAAGAGAAAGGCCAAAACAGCAGCATCTGGGGAATGAAGTCAGGAAGTAAGTGGACATGGATTTGACCCTGACCCCTAGAAGGCCACCAGGACTTGTACCATACACCAGAACATCCAGATGGAAAAGCCCAGAGCTCAGGTCGGATCATGCTACAAGATCTCAGTGGGTGGAACTCAGAGCTTATCACCCTCTGGCTATCCATAAAGAGATTCCCATTGAGAAGGGTATGAAGTATTCAAGCTCTCTACTAAGGGAGCTTGGACACAATCCATACATTTCATCCCAGCTGTAGGCCTATGACAGCCAGTGAAACTAAATTGCTTCTTACTCCAAGGACAGGGACCCACCAAAGCTGATGTGACACATCTTCCCTTCCCTGTACTGTTAGAAGCATGCACCCCAATGGCATGCACATTTTCTAGGGGCAATGTAGTCCACTACTATTTCTGTGGAATCAAAAGCAGCAAACAACTTTTATAGTTTCATAAACTCCACATAGAAGCAGATGACATGATTCTCACTACGGTTTTCCCAGATGTTCAGCCAGCGTTCTTTGATGTTTCATTGCTCTCAACAACATGTTTGTTCGATGTGGTGGTTAGTTTTAATTGTCAACAGGATCTAGAAATCCCTGAGAAGAGGGCCTCAGTGGTGGACCATCTATATCAGCCAGGCCTATGGGCATGT
Source organism: Rhizomys pruinosus (assembly GCA_009823505.1). Taxonomy (NCBI): domain Eukaryota; kingdom Metazoa; phylum Chordata; class Mammalia; order Rodentia; family Spalacidae; genus Rhizomys; species Rhizomys pruinosus. Next base: position 2,164,797 of record VZQC01014834.1, read on the forward strand.
CTGTCGGGGAGTGTCTTGACTGCTTTAACTGAGGTGGGAAGGATCAGCCTACTACTCTAGGAAGCACCATTTCCTGGGAACAGGTCTTGGACTGTGCAAGTGTATAGAGGGAGCTGAGCACCCTCTATATAAATATGAATGCACTCATTGCTTTTCACTCTTGGCTGGAAAAACAGATTATAGCTTGGAACTGTGAACTAAAATAAACTCTTCTCTCAGTTGCTTTTTTGTCAGGGTATTTTTAAATGTTTTTTTTAATTTTTTTATTTTATTTATTTTTGTATGTGTATGAATGTACTGTCTGCATGTAGGTCTGTGCACCCATGTCGTGCAATGCCGCAGAGGTCAGAAGAGGGCATCAGATTCCCCTGGAACTGGAGTTAAAGATGGTTCTCAGCTGCAATGTGGGTGCTGGGGATCGAACCCGGGTCCTCTGCAAGAGCCGTCGGTGCTCTTAACCGCTAGGCCATCTCTCTAGCCCATTGTCAGGGTATTTTATTATAGCAACAGAAATGAAAAAGAAACCACAACGCTGTCTTTATTTCCCCTTCCAACTATTCTCATTCATATAGGCCAGACCCCAGTCACCAAGCCATTCTACCTACACTTCAAGCAATGGATCTATACTTACAAGGGTATGAAGAATCAAAGCCCCACAAGGATTGCCAGAAAGCCAGAAACCTTCCGGAAGGACTGGTCATGGGTTCTTTCACCACACGAACCTCTGCACCTTTCTCATTTGCACTGACAGTTATGAGAAGGTCTCAGAACTGATGTAGGAAGACCCAATCCAAATGTGGGCGGCGACTTCTGGTAACAATACAGATAACAAAGGCCATGCCCATTGGAAGATCATTTGCCTTTTGCTCACTCGCCCTTCCTTCTCTCCACTACACTGATTTATCCTGTTGCTGCTGGTTGATGAACACTTCGCTGACCCTGGAACACATGGCTGAGGCTCCTGGCCTCATGGACTGAGCAACCAGCATGAGACAGCCACTGTGGGAGGACTCCAACTGCAGAGGCACCCAGCCAGACTCAAGGACCAGGCAACTACCAGATTCTCAGCCTCTCAGGTGTGAGACGGTAATTACTAGTATTTAAGCATAAGCTAATTTAATAAATTCTTCTGCCGTAGCTACTCATCCTATTGGTTCCCTTCTTCTAGAGAACTCTGATTAATAGACTGCCATTCCCAGCCTCCTACTCCACCTCTTAAGCTTCTCCCAGGTCCTCCCACACTTATTTACACAGAATAAGTCAATATGTCAAAGGCCACTGCTGCTAGAATTGAGTGGCACACTCCCCATGTAGCTGGTAGTCCGAAGTTATCTCAAGCCCTCTCTCCTTCCTGGCATGTCTGAGCTCCTTGTACTTAACTACCAGGAGAACCTGCCTCCGTCTTCAGGAGACAGTACAGAGCAGGTAGTCGGAGTCATTTATTATCATCTGGCTCTGCCTGCAACACAGCTAGTCCCGCCAGCCCAGGGTGCTTCTCTAAGACTATATTTACACTTTTTTGGTTGCTTCAGTCAGTGTCAGATGAATGAGAACCCAGGGAATCTCTCTATTGATTTTCTAACTTGCTTTCTTGCTGTCCTTTTAAGAGCAGAGGACTGTTTTTCTCCAAAAGTGAGATACCATGGCTTAGTCATCCTCAGTTCTCCAACTAGTATAGGAAAAGCTTAAAGTTCATACTGAACCAACATGAACTGGTTTATCATGGAACATTTTGATAACCCCAACAAATAGCATTTCAAAACCCATGCTTCCCTGCCATAGCCAACAAATTTGAGTAAAACACAAGTGCTTTTGGCTGCATTTTCAAAACGAATTTCCTGACTACTGAAGACAATTCCTAAAACACAAGAAGCTACTGAAACCTTAAAGTAATCTTGAGCTAATTACATACTTCAGAGAATTCTGCACATTTTTAAAGTCATTTCTGGCAGACTCTCTTGAGGTGATGTCAGCAAATGTTTCAAATGAATAGAAGGTTGTTTTGGCTCCTGGGCTCAGAGGTTTTTAGTCCACAGTCTCTTGGGCTCTTCATGGTGGCAGGGGGTGTGGTAGATCACAGCTGCTTACATCGTGGAGGGCAGGTGGGTGGGACTAGGGGGCCTAGGCCCCAATATCTTTATTAAAGGCTTGCCTCTCTAATGACCTATTGCCATTCACTAGGTCCAATCTCCTGAAGGTGCTTCTAGCTCTTTATATACAGTAGTAGCAGCTAGGAACCCAGTTAACACATGAGCCTTTGTGGGGATAGTCCCAATCCAAATACTTCTCTAGCCAACATTCTCAAGATCACTTTGCTGATCTGGAAAAAAAAAAAAATACAGCTATTCACTTCACAAAGTAGATTTAAGAAAGGAAATAGAATAAGGAAAAAAAACAATAGGTTAGCCCAAAGTAGGAATGAATTCCAATAATGGTAATTTCTGGGTTTTGTTTTGTTTTCATTTTTCTTCTCCCCTTTGACATCCTTTTTTATTTATTTATTTTTTTTGTCTTTTCGAAACAGAGTCTCTCTGTAGCCCCAGCTGTCCTGGAACTCACTATGTAGACCAGGCTGGCCTTAAAGTCACAGAGATCCTCCTGCCTCTGCTTCCCAAGTGCTGGGATTAAAGGCGTGTGCCACCACGCCCAGCCCCTTTGACATCTTTTTATACAGAGAAGACAAGAAGCATAACTTCTCTAGACCCAATACCCTGCAAGCTCTTCAAGTAGCTACACTAATACAGTACAGCCATTTACCTAAAATTACATCACAAGCGGGAGATTCAGAATTCAAGCGCTGGTGTCTAAATCCATCCTAACACCATACCCTCTCCTCAAATCTTCATTTTATCATTCAACACAAGGAAGTTAAGGAGATGACACGCTACAAGGTGCCCACTTTCCCCACCCTACACAGGGAGCCTGAGGGTTTCTTGTCCTGTCTACTAGCCAGCTGTGTGACCTTGATCTCTTCCAGTGGTTTGTCTGCCCCTTTCATTACTTCCATACATCTTTATTTCAGTAACTGAATTATTTCTAAAGTCTTTTGGAATCTAACATCTGATGACTTCTCTCTCGAGGTAGATGCAGCTCTCTGAATAAGTTAATATATTGGAAATCAAGACACAATTCTTTCTATCTCTTGCCAGGATATCCCTCCCTCAAAGAACTCAATTTCCAGGCACTAATGTTCTCATCGCCTCAGACATTACTGCTCTGACAATGCCATTTCATCCACCTTTAGAATTTAAAAATCGGCCACCATGAGCACATTACAAAAATCACTCACAGGCAAAGGTTAGAAAGTGGCTGCCGCATGTAATGAATTTCTAAAGAGGATTCGGTCCCTGTCCTAATTCAGGCACCACTTCTCAACAATAAAGGGAAGAATAATTGGAAGCAGAATCCTTAAAACACAGCTCATGGTGTCCCTCATCTTGCAGCTGTCTTATCGAAAGTGAACAAGAGTCTTTTCATGCTTTAAGGAAACTAATTTTGCCTCTTCATTCAGATTTGATCTTGAGGAAAGGAAACAATTAATGGTCACAGAGTACCGACCGGACCCTTGCTGGCACACTTTGTTGCTGAGGTGTGTGGGTTCCTTAGCAAGGATTGGGAGGGGGGGATTCATGTGACAGCTGTTTTTCTTTCACCTGGCATACAGTTCCCACTTGGAATTAAGTCGTTTACAATTTTCTTAGCCCTGAGTTTCTATGGTATTAGCATCTTCCATCTCCAAGTTCATTATCACCCCCTGAAAAAAAAAAAAGAACACATCTCCAGAGCAAAGCCTTTCAGTGTAGTTCTAGCGCAATTTCCTCTGAAGACACCTGACATTCCAAATGGTACACTGGGAGGAATGGAGCAGAATGTGATCTAATTAGTATTAAATGCTATCATTATTATTATGCTATTAAATACTGCATGCTTTCAAAGGCTATTAATAAGTAGAAATCCATGGAGACAGACCTAGAAAGAGAGAGAATTATCCAACAATTATGACTTCTTGAGGACTGGCAGGAGCTGGTGAAGGAAGGGGTATAGGGCAAGTGAGGGTGCACGAAAGGGGGAATTTCACCCTGACCTGTACTATCTCCACATTATACAAAGAAAGTAAATACAAAAGCATCTTTGTAAAGCTCTAAAACAAAAGAAGCTCAAAGCATATATGGCTTAGTGTCCTTTCTTCACAATGATTAGGATGGATCTCTGATTTCTGCAGCCCTGATTCTTATGGAAAGATCTGTTCCATGGTCTGAAATCAGGGATATAGAGTGGCAACTTACAAAGAAAATTCAATGGTGATTTTACTTCACATTTGGTCAAGGAAAACACAGTCAGGATAGATTCAGAATCTGATTTGTGTGGAAGGGAAGAATGGCCTCCTGCTTCTAAATGCACTGCCAACTGCACGGAAGACCTGCCCAAGCATCCCCTTGTCCCAGGATGGGTGAGCCAGCCTCAGCAGTCCTTACCTATGTTGCTCAGAACCTGCTTTCCCAAAATTACCCTTAACACTGCCACTGACTTTCCTACCCCAAACCCCATCACCATTCAATCACATGTGACATGCTTCTCTTCTGGTCCTGGGACCTTTCGGATCCCTCCAGCTCAAAGGACCAGTGAGATAAAAAAAAAAATATATTATATAACCGGGGCTGAGAGACGACTCAATGGTTAAGAGCACTGGCTGTTCTCACAGAGGGCTGGGTTTTGATTCCCAGTACTACATGGCGGCTAACAACTGTCCCTAACTCCAGTCCCAAGGTATCTGATGCCATCTTCTGACCTCCACAGGTGTTACATGAATGGGTGAACTTACATACATGCAGGAAATGCACTCATATAAGATAAAAATATTATAAATCAAAAGTTTTGTGAAGTGTCTTTGCTGATGGAGAAATTTTGAACAGGTTCCCTCCGAGGGTCAGGAAGAAAGATAATTGCATGGCCCATTTTAATTGATGCTTTTCAGTAGTGTCCTGCAGTTACAGCCATCCCAGTAAGATAGGAAGAACATTAAAGAGTAGTCAAATTTGTCACTATTACAGATGATATAATATGTATGTGGAAAATCTCCAGCAATCTTTAGACAAATTGCTAGAACTAGAGTTCAGCAAGTAAGCAGGTAAGTGGCTATGTATTACATTTTAGACAGCAATCAAAATGTTTATATACTTTAAGGTAAATTTTATGTTAGTATCTGAAAATATAAAGCTCCTAGGGAAAAATTTGAACAAAACTGTACAAACCTGAAAAAATAGCAAACAAACGGAAAGTTAAGTGATCCATGGAGTAGTTACCTATTTCACTGGAGCGTTGACTATTTCAAGTGAGGAGGTCTTGGAAGTGATGAGGAGTATGTCATTATTCACCATGAGGAAAAGTATCACATTATAGTGGTTAATCCTGGTTGTCAACTTGACACCCTAGGGAAGAGGAAATCTCAACTGAGAAGTTTCTAGATCAGACTGAGCATGTCTAAGGGGCATTGTTTTGATCCCTAATTGATGTAGGAGAGCACACGCGACTGTTGGCCCTGCCATTCCTAACCAATAGGCCCGAGCTGTACAAGAAAGGTAGCTGACCCTTAGCAAGGAGCCAGCCAATAAGCAGCGTTCCTCCGTAATCTCTGCTTCAAGCTCCTGCCTTGAGTTCCCATCTTGGCTTTCGACCATGGTTGACTGTAACCTGTAATATGAAATAGATCCTTTCATCCCCATATTGCTATTAAAAAGGTCATGGGTTTTTGTTGTTGTTGTTGTTGTTGTTGTTTTACAACAGATAGTAAATATAAACAAAGCATCTCCAAATAAACGAAATGTTGAATTCATCTACCTACTAAATCCAATGGAGCTGGGCAGGGTACACTGGAGGCTAGAGGACAATTAGGACTGGCTTCCGTCTTCCACTCTGGTCCTGAGGAGGCTCCAACTCAGGTTTCCAGGCTTGGCAGCAAGTGTCTTTACCCACTGAGCCATTTCTCTGGGCCCAAATTCCAGATTTGAAGAGCTGAAAAATAACAGAAACATCATGAAATTCAAATAAATAATGTTACATCTTAAAGCCACAGAACCCTTATTTCTCTACCTGAGTGTGTTTTGATAGTCTTTAACATGACAATGGTTTTATAAGGTACCTTCCTATGTGGCGATCATAAAGAGAGTTTTGCCTGTTCAAAGAGCCATAGAAATTTATTTTATTATCAGTGCCTTAGAAAAAAATCTTTTAAGATTTATATCTCATTACAGGTAATGTCATGCACATTTTTTAAGATTGTTATCAAATTTGGAAAATTGTCTCCTAAATTTCTTTTCACATATAAGCTATAAAATCACATGGCATTTAACATCTTCTTGACTGTGAGTCCTATTAAACACTTTAAATTAACAACCCCCATTAACAAGTTTATTGTTGATGTTCCAGTCGCACTGGCATGTAATTACTTTTATATTACCTTCCTTGATATTTTGTGTCAATTCGGCAGGAAATTTAGACTTTATTAATGTGTTTAAACACCTCAGTAGTTTGTTAGTTACATTTTCAAGCTGCCAAGAATCTAGCCTCTGTTTCTGTCTGAAATTTATGCCTTTCTCTTAATCATTTTAGCTCTTGGTATACTTTAAATTTTTTGCTACTGTTTGTTTTTTTGGTATCAGAATAAGTTTTACTTACGTCTTTGCTCATCTTTATGAGTTTTTAATTTTAAAACTTTAAAATTCATAAAGTCTATTAATTGTTCACAAAACTTCCTTTCTATTAAAAACAAAATTAAAATGACAAGATTTATACATTATATGGATCTGACTCAGAGCTCTAATTTATCAGTTGTTTTATTAAAGCACTCTAAAATGTTCTACACTGAAGTTAAAATGGCATATTTGGACTTTGTGACATAATTTTTTACATTTTGTAGTTTTATTTTTCTTCTGATTCTTCAATGATGTATGTTTAAATTCTTAGGATGTAACTCTTTTCCTGTGGAAGATGAAACAGTTTTATAACAAGTAAGTGTTCCACATCCGTGCTGGGCAGTTCACAACTCCCTGTAACTCCAACTCTACTGGACTACACCCTCTTCTGGACTCTGTGGGCATGTTCACAAACCTACTCATAGACACACATATGTACATAATTAAAAATAAATCTTTTAAAAAATGAAAAAAATTAAATTTGTCATACATAATAATTTGAATAGAAAAACTGTGGAAAAATCTGCAAGTAGCCAGTAATTTCAGGAAGTGTGCAAGCAGCTGGAGGCAACCCTTTGTCAGAGAGTCTGGAGACTCCTTGACAAACATAGTAAGGGGAATCCAGTGTTAGCGTGTGTGTGTGTGTGTGTGTGTGTGTGTGCACGCGTGTGTGTGCGTGGCATGCGTGCGTGCGTGTGTGTGTGTGTGTGTGTGATGGATCAACAGTGCGTAGTACTGCACAGACATTGCATTAACATTATGACATTGCATTAACACAGAAGCTTTCTACCTGATGAGAAAGAAATCATATTCTGATTTTCGTGTGTGTGCCATTTGTGCTAAAGAAGAGTTTAAATATTCCTTCCCTATTCTGACAAATCTACAGTATTATAACAATAGTGCCTGCATTCTGGCTTACTTATTTGGTTTACATATATATTCATTATTTTTACTGATTATTCACAATGTATTTGAAATATATTTGTTTTTCCAATGATATTTCTGTTTTTGAGAGAGAGAAAGAGAGAGAGAGAGAGGTCTTATAGCCCCAGCTGGCCTGGAACTCACTAGGTAGGCCAGGCTGGCCTCCATCTCACAGAGATCCACCTGCCTCTGCCTCCCACATTCTGGGGTTACAGGGTTCTATGGTTTTAAGATGTAACATGAGTTGTCTGAATTTCACGGTTTCTATTATTTGTCAGCTTTTGAAATCTGGAATTTGGGCTCAGTGGGTAAAGGCACTTACTGCCAAGGCTGACAACCTGAGCTGGATCCTCCTCATAACCAAGGTGGAAGGACGGAAGCCAATCCTATTGTCCTCTGACCTCCACATGTGCACCCGTGCACAGTGTCGCTCATACACCTACACACAGGCAAATAAGTAAAAAATACACAAACAAATAAATGTAACTTCTTTAACTTGGAATTTGTTGAGTTTTGTTTTCTCCTCAAAATGAATACACACAGTTGTACATGATCATGTTTTCTGATTTTATATTTTGCTGCTAAGTGGCTCTTCACTCCAAATATCACCCTTTCAAAACTCAGCCCCTCCTGTGCCCAAATAAGGTAAGGGCAGATCAGAGAGTCCCAGTTTAATTCCTTTCCTGCTTTCTTTAGGCCCTTGTGAGCAGGGCTGGGTTTTCTTTCCTTTAGCTCTTTCCTGAGGCAAGGGGATTTGGGAATCCTGGTTTTCCATGGAATGTTCTCTCTGTGTTTTCCAGCCTAGGCTGGGAGTCTCCCTCACTAGGCAGGTCCCCAAACCACAAATTTAGCAAAACCTTCCAGATACCAGCAAGGAGCTTTCATTACACTTGACCTGGGTAGTCCTTTACTATCTTGGAATTCATGTGATTTCAAGGCTGTTAGCCCTTGGACATAAACATTTATTCATCCATTTTATACTAAATTCATAGAAAGCCTTATACTCTAGCAGGCAAGATCTTGCTCTTTTGGGGGAGAGGGAAGAAAAGCTTATTTAGATTAGATAGAAAATGTTGTTTTTGATTTGGGGTTTTTTTTTCGGGGGTGGGGGTGCTGTAGAGATAGCTCAGCAGTTAAGAGCATATTGTGCTGGGGTTGGAGAGATTGCCTAGCGGTTAAGAGCGCCGACTGCTCTTGAAGAGGACCTGGGTTTGATCCCCAGCACCCACATGGCAGCTACGAACCATCTTTAACTCCAGTTCCAGGGGAATCCAACACCCTCTTCTGACCTCTAAGGCATTGTGCAACATGGGTGCACCAACCTACATGCAGACAATACATTCATACACATACAAAAATAAATAAAATTTTAAAAAAAAAGCATATAGTGCTAACAACCAACTCATTACTCTAGTTCGAAGGGAATCCTATCCCTCCCTCTTCTGACCTCCAGGGAAATTGTACAACATAGGTGCCCTTACATACATGCAGACAATACACTTACATACATAAAATTAAAAATAATAAATGGTTTTTAAATTATTTTATTATATGTATGAGTATTTTGCCTGCATGTGTACAAGTATACCTGTGTCATGCAATCCGTATGGAGGCCAGAATAGGCCATCAGGTCCCCTGGAATTGGAGTTAGAGAGGGTCCTTAGCTAGCATGTGAGTGCTCAGAACTGAACTCAAATCTTCTGGATGAACAGCCAGGCCACACTGTCTCTGCAGCCCAGAAAAAATAAAATTTAACATAAAAGGATCCTTAAGCATAGTAAGTAATGGAGTTAACGTCCTGGGATAGCACGATTGGTCCTGGTAGATTGGATCTACCAAATCCCCCAAGCGTGGATTCCTGAGCAAGCTAACATTCTAAACTGTGCAGCTTCAATTTCACTTTTTTTCTCAATGTTTTATCATAATAAGCGCTTCCTCCCACCATTAAAAATGCTTAATGAACATTTTACTTGGTTGTGCAATAAAAGTATATGTGCTGCTCTAAATTGCATAGTAATAATGTGTGGGGTTCCATTCATTAATGAATAAGCATCTGAGAATAATAAAATAGGCATCTGCTTCACCTAGATGCTCCATTGCATGGATGAAGCTCAACTCCACGGCACATTCACTTCCAGCCTGAAAGCTGACTTAGAGGACTTGGCAAGAGCCCATCCCTTCTCCACTCCTCCCTTCTCTTCCCTTAGGGGGTTCCTGGGTAGTTGGACACCACAGGTTCTGAAAATTCAATAAACCAGTGGCTGAAGAGGTGAACCAGGAACAGCCAGAGCTGTGCCCTTCTGCAGACCCTGTATTAGTTAGACTCCTTCCTAAGTGCTCCCCGCTTATTTGGGGTGCTGGGTACTCACTTGCCTTCTCAGCTGTTTCACTTGTGTATGACTATGTAACAAGTAAGTGCAAGCGGGTCAGGGTTGAAGCTGCTTTGATCCATACTTAGAGAAGAATGGACTGTTTCTACAGCAGGGCTGCAAGCCCAGGGGAGCCTGTGGACATTTGCCCCCACCCCCCAACACCCACTCCTAATGCTCAGAACTTGCATGCTGGCTTTGTGAACAAAAGTTCCTTGAAAGAGTTACACCTTACATCAATCTTTCTGCAAGGCTGATTAACTGATTAAAGTTTCAATGATTGAGCCGGGCGTGGTAGCGCACGCCTTTAATCCTAGCACTTGGGAGGCAGAGGCAGATGGATCTTTCTGAGTTCAAGGCCAGCCTGGTCTACAGAGTGAGTTCCAGGACAGCTGGGGCTACAAGGAGACCCTGTCTCGAAAAGACAAAAACTAAATAAATAAATAAATAAAAGAATCAAGTCTCCGGGCTGGAGAGATGGCTAAGTGATTAAGAACACTGGCTGTACTGCAGAGGAGCTGGGTTGGAGCCCCAGCATGGCAGATGACAGCCATCCATTACTCCATTTCTAGAGGATCCAATGCCCTTGCTGAGTTCCTTCCACAGGCATTGCAGGACACAGGTGTGCTTACATACCTGAAGACAGTACACTCACACACATAAAAAGGAAAATGTCAACTCCTCAGTCATCTGCTCTTTCCTGCAAATTCCATTCCTGACCACAAGTGTTGTATCTTCCCCTTTATCCACTTGTCTTCCTTATCGTCACATGCTCATTCTCTTCTGTCACATAGTCCCCAGCAGGACAGCAGGCAGTTTACTCGTGTCCAGCCCCAGCCTGGCCTTAGCCCCAGCCATGGCCTCAGGCATATCCCTGGGCTACCCTGACATCCGCAGGAGACTTCACAGTCGTACTGTCAGGGACTCTTCCTGCCTGCTCTAATTCAACAACCAACAGTTTCAAGGGAAGCTCTCTGATTGGCCAGGATTTTGTTACATACCTGTTCCTGGACTAACCACTGGGTCCAAGGAGATGGGCTAGTGTGCCCCGTCCACCTGGCCTATGTGCTCAGTCTTTGGACCAGATCCTCAGGGTCTTTACCAGGAGAAAGCAGAGAAGAGGATGAAGGCAGAAGGAAATGATCGTGACCCCTCCTGCCATGGGGACCTCCCTCCCAAACAAGTACCCAGAGTTCCAGCCACAGACAAAGCCTAAGTGGCTTATTCCAAGGTTGAAGGGCTCTGGCTGGGANTATAAAATAAGACTAATAAAAATCTCATGAAAATGTCCCAATAGGCTTAGAACATAGAATTTGGGGCAACCTGAATCTGTGTTCCCAGGCCATGATCACTTATATTTGGTTCTAGCTCTTAACCCCATTATGTTGAAAATGGTAGGTTTATGCCAATAATGTCTAGTGTTTGACCAGAGGATTTTATGTCTGCCTATTATTAATACTTCTGATCCACTATAACCACAAAAGAAGGAAACACGAGTGGGAATCATATGTGTGAATAATCATAGTCAACCAGATTAAATCTTGACTCTCTTTACACTGAAACCTAAAACACAGTGACCAGAGCGTCAGCGGCCTTTATGTACCATATGATCTTGGAAGCACTGGGCTAAGATGGTTCAATAGAAAGGTAAACCTGCTTATCAACAGATCACCATAGCAACCCTAACCAGCCTCTCTTTGGACAATTTACAGCAGTTGAGAAAATAAATAGCCTCTGTCTTTTATGATACTTTTATGCTCTAATTTCTAGTGTTAGCAAACAAGAATAAGTTTAAGTAAGAATGGGAAGAATAGGAACAATGCCTTCAAGTGAGTTTCCTGTCTAGATAAGCATAGACCCAAGACAGATAGTTCCTAGAAGTAGTAAGGTAAATTTCGACTTCCAATTTCCACTGTAGGTTGGAAAATACTGTAGCTTGTTATATGAAGATAAGCAAAATAAAGTGAGGTTTAAAAGTGGTTAGTACAGAAGAGAGAATTATTGAACTACTATCCTGAGTAAGTGGTTAGTACAGAAGAGAGAATTATTGAACTACTATCCTGAGTAAGTGGTTAGTACAGAAGAGAGAATGTAATGTGAAACTACTATCCTGAGTAAGTGGTTAGTACAGAAGAGAGAATGACTTACCTGATAGGTAACAAATAGCTACTATCCCTGAGTAAACAAGAGGAAAAGACTTGCTCCCTGTGCCACCTGACTGTGAGAACTGTTTAGTACTTCTAGGCAAAGACAGCTGGACTTGTTTTTTTTTTTTTTTTTTGGTCTTTTTGACAGAGTCTCCCTTTAGTCCCAGCTGGCTTGAAGCTCACTCTGTAGACCAGGCTGGCCTTGAACTCACAGAGATCCGCCTGCCTCTGCCTCCTGAGTGTTGGGATTAAAGGCGTGCACCACCACAAATCTGTTTTTAACGAGCCTCTGTAACTATACGAACTGAAGTTCTCAGAAAAAGCCACACCTATTGTTTTGAGCTGCTTCCCTTATTGCTAAAACAAAAGTAACTTAAGGGAAAAAGGATTTAAATGGGCTCACAGCTTGAAGTTACAGACCACAATAAAGGGCAGTCCCAGCTGCCTGAGGTAACGGTCTCATTGTATCTAGAGTTAAGAAAAGCAGAGATAGCTCCATTTTGCTCTAGCCCACCTTATCTGAGGTTTTGATCAATGTATTTGATAAGTAGTCTGATTTATTATTTTTCTCCTTTTTTTTCTGTAACTATAAAACTTTCATGAAATTGTTTCCACGTTGGAATCCATGCTTCCAGGTCATGCCCAGTCATATTGGGCTTGAGAATAAACTATCTTATCTCCTTAGAGGTGAGAACTATGTTTTGTGGTGACACCTATTACAAGATCAAAACTATTTCAATTCCAAGAATTTTTCCCAAGGTTTTTCAGATAACATCAACATACCAAAAGCATGAATAATAACTGAATCTCTTGCCGACCCTAAAACCATCTCCTCCATTTTTTTTTTTCTTTTTCAATTGGGAAAATAAAAGAACGGCTGGCACTGTTTGGGATTATCTGAGGATTCAAATTAAATAACTCCTAACTGACATAAATAATTTTGCAAGGCAAAATGTAAGGTACCTGAAGGTAATAAAGGAAGTAATAGAGCATTCTGTTTTCTTGGAATCCCCTCTGAAAGTGTCATTTTCAAACCCACAAAAGTTCAAAGAAGGTAAAAATACATTTCCTCATTTCATAGAATTGCCATAATTCCAAATATATACATCACCCACAGCACTAATTGATGTTATATAAAACTCATTCTCCCTCTGGTATAATACAGTGTTTTACCTGAATAACATGTTGCTTTTCTTCCACGCTCTGTCATGAAACAGGTTTAGGGAGAAATATCAGGAAATATATTTGAGACCAGTAACTGTGAGTTGCTGTGGATCATCTCAATGGAGAGGTTAAATAATGAGCTGGACCTGAGTCCATAAATCAGGGTCCAGGCATACAATAAAAGTATTGGAGTAACCATTCTTTGATACATTTAAAACTGTGGGATCCATAGGATCACCTAGGGACAATGTGATAAACAGCAGTAAGTCTAAGTCCTTAGGGAGCCCAGGACATAGCACTTAGAGTTTAAGGGAATGAGAGAATAAAAAAACCAAAGGAGACCAAAAAAGAATAGCTGGTAAGACAGAAAACAGAAGAGAAACATTCTCTTGGCCAAGAGAAGTTATCTTAAGACAGTTGTCTCTTTGGATGAGTCAGGTTAAAAAAAAAAAAAGTTGGGGCACTTGCTAACATGAAATAGAGACTGTCGATGATCCTTGTACAGGAAAGTTGAAGTTAACAGTTCCTGGTATGAGGTCGAGACAGAATGAAGAACTGACAATCCATCTGGAGCAATCCTGCCCATAGGAGAAAGAAATTGATAAAGAGAAGGAAGTTTGCATTCATTCTTTAGATTTTGAGAAAGAAACACATGTTGCTGGATTTATGACCAAAAGAAAGGGGGAAACTGTAGTGGTACAGGAGAAAGATGGGAAAATTGAATTCTTGAAATTACTGATCATCAGTGTACAGGGTGAAGCATCAGTGTGGTTGTGTGTTACTATGGGTATTCTCACTCTGGCTCTGCACCCATCATTATCTATGTGGTTATCAGTATGACAATAAGAAAGGGCTCCAGAGAGCTGTGGGTGCATGAAAACTAGATTGAATGACAGGAAAACTAAAGCTTGTGTCACTTCACGATAGGGGAAATGAAAAAAATGAAAAAAGATGGTAAAATTGAAGATGAAAAAGAGACTGAAATTTTTTAACTCAATTAAGAAAATATGAGCAATACTAACTTGTTCTAGTCTCTCTTCAATTGCTGTGACAAAACACTCTGACCAAAACCAACTTGCGGAGGAAAGGGTTTATTTGGCTCACATCTCCTGAGTCAAAGTCCATCACTTAGGGAGCCCAAAATAGGCACTCAAGGCAAGAACCTAGAGGCAGGAATTGAGGCACAGGCCATGGAGGAATGCTGCTCACTGGCTTGCTCCCCTGGCCCNCAGTCCCAGCTGCCTGAGGTAACGGTCTCATTGTATCTAGAGTTAAGAAAAGCAGAGATAGCTCCATTTTGCTCTAGCCCACCTTATCTGAGGTTTTGATCAATGTATTTGATAAGTAGGTCTGACTTATTATTTTCTCCTTTTTTTTCTGTAACTATAAAAACTATTCATGAAATTTGTTTCCCACGTTGGAATCCATGCCTTCCAAGGTCATTGCCCAGTCATATTTGGCTTGAGAATAAACTATCTTATCTCCTTAGAGGTGAGAACTATGTTTTGTGGTGACACCTATTACAAGATCAAAACTATTTCAATTCCAAGAATTTTTCCCAAGGTTTTTCAGATAACATCAACATACCAAAAGCATGAATAATAACTGAATCTCTTGCCGACCCTAAAACCATCTCCTCCATGTTTTTTTTCTTTTTCAATTGGGAAAATAAAAGAACGGCTGGCACTGTTTGGGATTATCTGAGGATTCAAATTAAATAACTCCTAACTGACATAAATAATTTTGCAAGGCAAAATGTAAGGTACCTGAAGGTAATAAAGGAAGTAATAGAGCATTCTGTTTTCTTGGAATCCCCTCTGAAAGTGTCATTTTCAAACCCACAAAAGTTCAAAGAAGGTAAAAATACATTTCCTCATTTCATAGAATTGCCATAATTCCAAATATATACATCACCCACAGCACTAATTGATGTTATATAAAACTCATTCTCCCTCTGGTATAATACAGTGTTTTACCTGAATAACATGTTGCTTTTCTTCCACGCTCTGTCATGAAACAGGTTTAGGGAGAAATATCAGGAAATATATTTGAGACCAGTAACTGTGAGTTGCTGTGGATCATCTCAATGGAGAGGTTAAATAATGAGCTGGACCTGAGTCCATAAATCAGGGTCCAGGCATACAATAAAAGTATTGGAGTAACCATTCTTTGATACATTTAAAACTGTGGGATCCATAGGATCACCTAGGGACAATGTGATAAACAGCAGTAAGTCTAAGTCCTTAGGGAGCCCAGGACATAGCACTTAGAGTTTAAGGGAATGAAGAGAATAAATAAAACCAAATGAGACCAAAAAAGAATAAGCTGGTAAGGAAGAAACAAAGAGAAAACATCTCGTTTGGCCAAGAGAAGTTATCTTAAGACAGTTGTCTCTTTGGATGAGTCAGGTTAAAAAAAAAAAAAAGTTGGGGCAACTTGCTAACAGAAATTAGAGACTGTCGATGATCCTTGTACAGGAAAGTTGAAGTTAACAGTTCCTGGTATGAGGTCGAGACAGAATGAAGAACTGACAATCCATCTGGAGCAATCCTGCCCATAGGAGAAAGAAATTGATAAAGAGAAGGAAGTTTGCATTCATTCTTTAGATTTTGAGAAAGAAACACATGTTGCTGGATTTATGACCAAAAGAAAGGGGGAAACTGTAGTGGTACAGGAGAAAGATGGGAAAATTGAATTCTTGAAATTACTGATCATCAGTGTACAGGGTGAAGCATCAGTGTGGTTGTGTGTTACTATGGGTATTCTCACTCTGGCTCTGCACCCATCATTATCTATGTGGTTATCAGTATGACAATAAGAAAGGGCTCCAGAGAGCTGTGGGTGCATGAAAACTAGATTGAATGACAGGAAAACTAAAGCTTGTGTCACTTCACGATAGGGGAAATGAAAAAAATGAAAAAAGATGGTAAAATTGAAGATGAAAAAGAGACTGAAATTTTTTAACTCAATTAAGAAAAATGAAGCAATACTAACTGTTCTAGTCTCTTCAAATTGCCTGTGACAAAACACTCTGACCCAAAAACAACTTGGGAAGTAAAGGGTTTATTTGGCTCACATCTCCTGAGTCAAAGTCCATCACTTAGGGAGCCAAAATAGCACTCAAGCAAGAACCTTAGAGCAGGAATGATGCACAGGGCCATGGCAGGAAGTGCTCCTCACTGGCTTGCTCCCCTGGCCCATGCTCAACCTGCTTTCTTTTTTTTTTTTTTTTTTTTTTTTTTTGGTCTTTTCAAGACAGGGTCTCCCTGTAGCCCCAGCTGTCCTGGAACTCACCTTGTAGACCAGGCTGGCCTTGAACTCACAAAGATCCGCCTGTCTCTGCCTCCCAAGTGCAACGATTAAAGGCGTGCACCACCACGCCCGGCCTGCTTTCTTACACAATACAGAACCACCTGCTCAGGAGTGGCACCATCCACAATGGACTGGGCCCTCCCACATTACTCAAAAGCTACCTGCAGACAGTACATTCATACACATACAGAAATAAATAAAAAATAAAAAATAATCTTTAAAAAAATCAAGAAAATACATCACCTTGTCCTTGTTCCTTTATCTGCCAATAGCTATTGAAAGTGAAGGGGATTTCTAGCAGGCTATGATGATATCTATATAGTGGCCTATCAGCAGTTGGGGTTGATTTTCCAGTTAATAGTCTTCCAAGGTAGTAATATAAAGGATTGCACCCTGTGTCCTGAGCATGCAGATGAAGGATTTAGTTACAAACTATTTTAACTCAACCTTACTAAAAACCTAGTCCCATCTGAACATTGCAATACATAAACTGAAAGAATACAACTGATTAGAAAATAACCAATTAGGGACTGAAGAGATGGCTGGGTGCTTAAGAGCACTTGATGTTCTTGCGGAGGACCCAGGTTCAGTTCCCAGTACCCATCTCAGGCAGCTTACAACCATCACTCTGGTTCTAAGGGATCTGTATTAGCAACTTTTCTGTTGCTGTGATAAAACCACAATGACCAAGGGAATTTATAAAAGAAAAAGTTTATTTGAGCTTATGATTGATGGTTCCAGGGAATTAAAGTCCATCGTGGCAGGGAGGTATGGTGGCTGGAGGGTAAAGCAGAGGTTCACATCTTCAAGTGGCTACAGGAAACAGAGATAGCAACTAGAGACTAGCAAGGCTTTTTGAACTCTCTAAGCCTGTCTCCAGTGACATACTTCCTCCAGAATGGCCATACCTTCTAAGACCTCCCAAAACAGCACCACCAACTGGGGACAAAATGTTTGAATACTTGAAGCCTATAGGGAACATTCTCATTCAAACCACCACAGGATCCAATACCCTCTTCTTGCCTCTACAGATACCTGCACATGTGGTACACATCCAGACATTAGGACACACACATACACATAAAATAATTAAAACTATCCAACCAGCAAAACCTACTCCAGTACGCAAATACCAACACAGAAATACAGGAAGAAAATATGAAATATCAAGGCATAATGACCAATCAGAAAAGTACCAAACATATAGTAACATAATATGCTAGGAAAGAAATACAGAAATCAAATCTCATTCATAATTGCCTCAAAAAATAAAGTATCTTGGAATAAATATAACCAAAAATATAAAAGACCCCTTACAATGAAAACTTCAAAACATTGATAACTATACTTATTTTATGTCATAGTAAAAAGCAATAGAATAGAAGAATACAATAAAAATCCATGTAACTGCAGTCATCTAGGTTTTGACAAAGATGCCAAAAATATACATTTAACAAAGATGTCAAGAATATTGATTGAAGAAATGACAGCTTTTTCAACAAATAGTGCTGGGGAGAAAATGGAGATATACATATAAAATAATGAAACTCGATCCCTATATTTCGCCCTGTACTAAAATCAACTCTAAATGGGCCAAAGACTATAGTTTAATATCTGAAGCTCTGAAACTCTTAGAGAAAAAAGTGGAAAAATCATTTCCAGATATGAACTTAAAATACTTCTGCATATCAAAGAAAACATTTAATCAAGTGAAGAGTCAGACTATGAAATGGGAAAAAAATATTTGCTTATTACATGCAGACAGATAATATCTAGAATATACAAAGAACTCCAAAAGCTAAAGAATAAGAAATCAAACATCAATAAATTGGCAAGTGAAATGAACAAACAGTTCTCAGTAGATGAAACACAAATGGCCATTAAACACATGAAAAACTGTTCACCCTCACTCTCCATTAAGGAAATACAAATTAAAACTACTGAGATTCCATCCCACTACAGTCAGAATGTCAATCATTAGGAAAATAGCAAATCCTAGCCAGGATACAGAGAAGGGAGAGCCCTTATACACTGCTGGAGAGAATATAATCTAGTCCAGTCACGGTAGAAACCAATGTGGAGATTCCTCAAAAATCTAGAACTATGTCTACCATATTATCCAGCTGTAATGCACACTCCTGGATACTTAGCAAAATGACTGTGTGTTCACATATTACAGAGATACTTGTATATCAGTGTTTATTGTATAACTATGTACAATAGCTAAATCATGGAACCAACCTAGGTATCCAACAACAAGGATTGGATAAGAAAAATTTATATGTATATAAAGTGGGTTTTTTTTACCATAAAGAAGAAAGTTGTATCATTTACAGGAAAATGGATACAACTGGAAATAATCATATTAAGTGAATTATGCCAGGCTTTAAAATAAAAAAATCATATATTTTCTCTCACATGTAGTTCTTAGGTTTTACACACTTAATTAAAATCACATGTGTACATGGACATAGAAGCAAAATTGTCTAATCCAGGGATAAAAGGAGGATGGATGGGAATGGGAGTGAGGGGAAAATAGAGGGTCAGGGATAGGGGATACACTCATGGAAATACACTATACTTGTAGTTCCATGCCCTTATGAAATCCAGAACCATATACAATGAACATATGCCAATTAAAGTATTATTATTATTTAAAATAAAAAGGATGACTGAGAGTTATAGAGAGTGCATTTTAGGGGGCTGAATTTGCTATTTGTAAGGGGGTGAGAACAACAAAAAATCTGGCTATGAAAGTGAGTGTAGAGGTATGGAACAAGACAAGATTGCTAAATAAAAGCCAGAGGTCCGGGGAATTGGAAGGACTGTGCTAATATGTATTTGAGCCACTAAGAATTATAATAGGAGTAGCACTGGAGTAGATGATGGTAACAGGACTTCATTACCTTCATAGTCATGGGCAGGCAGCCTCAGATGGCGGACACATACATGATTCCACGTGACTTAACCTTGTAAAATCTAACAACAGGAGATGAGATGCCCAGAGTTCGCATGGAAGAAACAGAGAGTGGTAGGAATGAGTAGCAGAAAGGACTGATTGCCTCTGATACAGAGGTGGGAGACTTAGGGGAGCTACAAGGAGATGTGGGATCCTGAAGGGAAAAGCAGCACTCACTTCAAACAAGAACACTGGTCTGAATGAAGCATGAGAGATGGTAGAAACAGAATGGCAAGTTAAGAGACTAGTGTGATGAAGTAAGTGAGGATGGCAGAGGCTTATCCCAGGAAGGTATTATAAAGACATTAAGGTGCTGGGCATGGTGGCGCACACCTTTAATCCCAGCCGTAGGGAGGCAGAGGCAGGCAGACCTCTGGGAGTTCAAGGCTAGCCTGGTCTACATAGTGAGTTGCAGGACAGCTGGGGCTGTAAGGAGACCCTGACTTAAAAAGACAGGGAAAAAAAAAACACTTTGGGGCTGGAGAGATGGCTCAGTGGTTAAGAGTGCCGACTGCTCTTGCAGAAGACCCAGGTTCAATTCCCAGCACCTACATGGTGGCTAAGAACCATCCTTAACTCCAGTTCCAGGGGAATTCGATGCCCTCTTCTGACCTCCGCAGCATTGCGCGACATGGGTGCACAAACCTACATGCAGACAGTACACTCATACACATAAAAAAATAATAACTAAAAAAAAAAAAAGACATTAAGAAGGTGGATTCTGGGGGCTAAAGAGATAGTTCAGCAGTTCAGACCTTTGACTGCTCTTGCAGAGGACCTGGGTTCAAATCCCAGTACTATGTGATGGCTAACAACCATCTATAACTGCAGTTTGGAGGGGATGTGACACCCTCTTCTGACCTCCTCCTTGGGCACTGCATAACACAGGTGCACTTACAAACATGCAGGCAATACACTCATAAAATAAAATAAATAATTTAAAAGGTGGATTCTGAATATTTTAATGTATACTAGTCATTGCACTATAATTTGTTAACGCTGAGAGGAAAGTTATTTTTTAATGCTGTGAGAAAACAACCATATCAATTAATCATAATTTCTGTATCATTTCAATTTTAAATTGCATCCAAATTCTAGAAATAACGTAAGAAATGTACATGTTACACACAGGAAATACACTACGGTTGAATACACACTGAACTAAAGACCAAACTTTTTCCAGAAATTGAAACTTAAGCAAACTGAATGTTCAGCATTTTTGAGGGCTTGCTGGGAAAATGCACTCACAGCTGCTTAAGGAAAAGCAAGACTACACTGCTAACTGCCCTTCACCTGACACACAGGCCACCTACTTACTAATTAGTTCCTGTCATGGAAGAGCTCCTAGTTGCTTGGAATGCTTAATTAATAGCCATGGATCAATTTACTTATCATTCGTGTCTGCTGGTTCTTTGTGTGATTTGCAGTTAATGATTCGCATCCGATAACTGTGGGGAAAGACTCAGAATCACCCCTGGTACCAATTTAACCCTGTAACTAATGAATATGGCCACAGAAATAATACCCCAAAGCTATAGTCTGTGCCAAATTAAAGGTTTTTCATCTGTTAGCCACTTTTTCCCCTGACATGTCTAACTTGCACACATCCGTTGGTGGTTCATAATCCTGGTACACATTCAAAACACTTTTGGATATTTTTTTTTTTTTTTTTTTTTTG